>CAHIKZ030003153.1:572500-597500 GCA_903632075.3 Acanthosepion pharaonis | reverse complement strand
AATCCGAATGACGATGGCGAATATACAGTGGAAGATATCGCTCCCCATGTCTATGTTACAAACGTGCAAAGAAACATTCTTGCATTATGCCAGAACACGCTATCATCGTTGGCAGCTAGAGGACGCCATGTGATACCATTGCTCATACATTCCTGAGTGATTACAGTCGTAAATGATAGTGCTGTGGCGTAAGTCTGGCTAGAGTCCATCTGTAAATAAACGATTGCTAGTTGTTCGTGTTGAAACTCGGGTCATATTCTATGGAAGACTACGATCGGCCAGTGCTTCCATGTGCAGACATATCCCCCATATTCCAGTAAAGTAATGTATTTGTGTACTCGCAAAATCTATTTAGTCTTAGAAAGTTTTATAAGACAATGAAACAATGTATGGCAGCATTTTTCAAATATTGCTACAGCATATAAAAACAATAAAAGTCGTATTCATTCATGGATATGAATATGCACAGCACACATGTATTATCAAACGTCTTTTACGAAAATCATTCCGTAAATAAAAGATCTGATGTAATTTATTATGAGATAAATGTTATAAAATTCATCAATTTTAATTTGCATATGGAAAATAAAATCTAATCATACAAAGTGAGCCATTTCATAACATTTAAATTCTGTGTTATCTTTTTAATAATTAATTATGATAATTAATTAATGAAATATCATTTTCAAGAACACCACTTGAAAATTTTATTCACAATGATAGAGATTAATTTTCTTGAAATGTCATGTAATATTGTTATCTAGAAAATGAAATTAGTAGATGGTTTTGAAGAGTGGAATAGGCATTGAGATGAGTGAGTGAAATCCCAAGAAGAATACTGCCCTGGGTAGGATATTTTCCGCTAATATTAAATGGGTGTATAATTTCTGAACAGATATCTTAGAGAGAGAAAGAGAGAGAGAGAGAGAGAGAGAGAGAGAGAGAGAGAGAGAGAGAGAGAGAGACTGCAATGTGAATGAGTAATGCAAGCTAACCTGTAGCCATCCGCATACGCACTCGCACTCGTACATGCGCGCACACGCATACACAGGATCACATGCGCACACACAGGATCTCTTTTTTTCCTACCTCTCTTTTCTCTTTTTACGGAGAATAAATCGTAGCATAAAAAATAAACAGATAAAAAGAAAGTCAAGCTGAGTTATAAAGGGAAAAGAAAAGAAAGGGTGAATTGGCAGAAAAAGAGAACTTGAGGGTTAGATGGGGAATGGATAAGATAATATTGATATGGAAAAGACGATTAATATTTTCTTATTTACGTATATGTCTGAATCCAAGATTCTAAATGGATGGAGGCTGTTTAAAATGAGTGTAATGGACAAAAGAAAGTAATTTATAACGAGATAGGCCGACGAAGGACAAAGATTAAACAAGAGTGAGAAAGAGAATGGAAGCTGACTGATCGAATATGGTTGCACAACTTTTAGTCAAGAAAGGAACTTCTAAAACTTTATATAAAATAAAACATGGATTATCAACTTTTTTTTTATAATTTTTATATTTTTCAGTCAAAGTCTTGAAAGAAAATTCCGTTTGACACCAGTCTTTGTACTTAAAAAAAAAACATGCACATTTAGTGTGCTTCCTTTTAAATCTTTTTTCTTATGATGGACCTCCTATCTTTATGTCGGCTATGAACACAAATCATTCAGAGAGAAGCATATCTTCAAATAAAAATGGCTCAAAAGAAGATAAAATTACAATTGTACCACCCATCGAAATATACTTTTGAAAGTCAGAGGAGTCTACTTCATCAAGAATATTACAATTTTCCTAAAGCAAAAAGCCTATGATATGATTGGACATTTAAGATGTGTCCCTCATGCAAAATAGCGCAACTGACTACACAAAGAGACAAATTTTCAATATTCTATGCAAATAACCAAGTAAATAAAATGAGCATCGATCAAAGAAATTTCGGAAACAACAATAGAGCCAGGAGATACACGTGAGACGAAAAGAGATGGAAAGTAATGTTGGCTTTGAATCCTTCTCGTTGCGTGTAGCTATAGATCTATGGCAATAACATTTTTAACAAGTAATCAAATACTGGTTTGGAGGGCAATAAACCGAATCATTTCATTGCCTGTCTTCTGATTGATGCCTTACTTATATAATTTATTTCTCTTCCTATTACAATCTTTGATTGGGAGCCTTGGCATGGTGTATGGTTAGCAAGCTTGTCTCGCTGAAGCAACTACGATTGTGTAGCGAGTTCGTTCCGCACTGGGTTCCTCTAAGCGCCACCTCTAAGCAACGCTTAAAAAGTCACCATTTCGATTTTTGTTTCTAAAAATACTACTAGGAGATCAATACAAAAATTATATTAAATGCAAAGATTACAAGATTAATTTGGGTTTAATATAATTTTGTATTAATCTACTGTTAATATTAATATCTTGTACTGATGAATTGGTATTTGGTTTGTATCTTTGATATTTACATTGATTGATTATTGTTATGAACATCTTATATGTAGAATATTCAACATTTGCATATTAATTTACCAAATAATTCTATACGTTTAAATTTATCAACTATAAAAAATCTATGGAGGAAACTCACAAAGCATATAACTTGTTTAAGATATTGCTAAATTACCTCCCCATCCCATTTTTATTTCTTAGGAAACGATATCGTCTATTTTGTATAATTTATATAACCATTTATGCACCAGTTTATGCCTGGTAGTTCATTAGTCACCAATCTACGGGTCATAACCCATTTATGAAAAATATTTTTAATTTAATTTATTATTTTAAATTTAACGTAGGTCATATTTAATTGGGTGTTTAGTGTAAAGCCCGCAAAGCATATAACCCCAATTTTTGTTTTCTTTTTTTCGTAAGAAGAGGTTGTATTTTGTTTCAAATCTAAATAAATCGTTTACTCGCCAGTAATTTACAATCGACTGATGAGATGCATTGTTACGCATCGAATCACGACGGCAATTCTGTAGCGATTTTGATATGTTTTTGGTGTAATATCCTAATATATATATATATATATATATATATATATATATATATTCACGCACATATATATGCGCACACGCAAACGCACACACACATATGTGTGTGTTACAAAAAAGAATATTTATCTTTGCATACAAGTGAGTACATTCATGTAAACCTATACGCGAATACATTTTTACTTTTGTAAATATAAATGTGCGCTTCTCTCCCTTCCCCTATATTATATATATATATATATATATATATATATATATATATACGTAGTGTATAGGTGTATGTTAACCCAAGCATGTATAGATTGAAGTGTATATTTTGAATTCTTAAGTATACATTTCTAACCTCCATTTAAGTAAGAACGTGACATGCAAGCGAACGAAACGGTTGATTATCAAAAGAGAACAAAGATGAAAAATATGTGAAAGACAATGATTTAAGCCAAAGTCAGTCATGATACATAGGATAGGAAAAATAGGGGAAATTAGATGGTGCCGAGATAAAATCCCGAGAGAACAGGAAAGAGTCTAATAAATATAAAGAGAATATCGAAAAACAGGAAGAGAAATGTTAGAATTAAAATAAAAATAACATAGACGCCAAAAAGTGAAAAACCTGATAGAAGTAGAAAATAATTAAAATCAAAACCAAGGAACTTGTGAGTTAGTGTATAGGAATGCACACGTATAAATATAAAAAAAGGTCCCAAGAGAATAAGGTGCATAAAAAAAGAATGATGCAGATCGAAGATAATAATAACTGTAAGAAGGAAGTTGAAACGTGAATCTGTTAGAAAATAAAATTCGTACATTGATAGGGAGATTATTTAAGCGTTAAATCTGTATTCGTCGTAAGATTGCACTGACTCGTGTGCCTTTTCCACAAGCTATTGTTAGCGAATTCATCTCTCACTGTTGGCATCATTAACAAGCTTTATTGTTAAAATCATCCAAATATTAGCGTCAAAGGTATATAGAGCTGACAAAAAAACTGCCGGTAACCAATTTTGGATGATATAAAAGAAGTAGGTAAATTCATAAATGGCTGAGTTATAATAGTAAGACATAAACATGATTAAGAAATGCTTTCCTAGAAGGTGCTATCTTGTGTAAATTCAGACGAGGCATATAAGTTTAAATTTAAAAATATATGTGACGTTTAGTACTTAATATTGTTATGCATAATTGTATTATATTTTCATTTTAAGACAGATTGAAAGCTTGTATAATGAAGACTGAAAGGATTGACCCATCAACATGAGCACAATTCATGTAATTATATAAAACTTTAGCAAGTTAATGTTAAAATGATAAAAATAGCTTGGTTTGTGAAAATTAAATTTTAATTTCTACAATGAGAATCGGCGAAGTTCCATAAGTTTAGATGAATAGATGAAACGTTGATCTTCGTTAAAGCATTAGTCTTCTTAGAAACAGCTTCAGCCAATGGGAAAGTAGGAAAAAAAAGGCTTTTCTTATTGCAGCAGAATCGAAAGATTCCTTAAACATTTTGCTATAGTTTACTGGACAGGAATGAAAAGATATTTACTTTCCAGATTTATTATTGTAGAGATAAATGGTTTTCTTTTACAACATAACTTTAGGTTTCTAGAATTTGCAGTGTTTTCGCTTGAATATAGTAGTTTTTGCAAATGGTACTGCAGTGGAATGCAATCGGAACACAATTACTACGAGGTTAAGCGGGTTTTACAGCATATTCTGCCAGTATGCATGTTTTTCATGCGTATCTCTTTCAATACGTGTTTTTCTATGCTGTACGTTTGTGTGAACGGTAGTCATTAACTTGGTGAATTAGTTAACAACGTGAACGAGTTCTGTCAGTAATTTTTACAGCTGTCGTGGTATGATGGTTTCTTTGCATAAATGGTAAATGCTATTTATCTGTTTTAGTTTTGAATATCTGCGAACTTTACATTCGTAGATACATATACACATACATACATATATATATATATATATATATATATATATATATATATATATATATATATATATATGTGTGTGTGTGTGTGTGTGTGTGCGTGTGTGTACGTGTATATGTGTGTTTGCGCAAAAGGGGAAAATAAAATAAGGGAGCGATAGGGAAAATGAGTAGGGCAGGTTTACAGATTCATATCATTGTGTACTCTATACGTTTATTCATTCGATGAAATTCCTGGTACTTATGCCCACTTTGTAATTCATTATCCACTTTAAAATTGAGATCTAAACAAATGGAACAATATTATTACCCACCTCCATCTTATTGTCGATAAGTCGATATATCCCATAAATGAATTATCGGAATTTTGCAAAGGATGTGAAAATATAAAAAGGCAGACGAAACTCTGACTGCTTTTCAAACTGTTTGAAATTTCAGTCTCGCGAATAATGTACTAATATTTATAAAGCGAAGTAACAAACTTTATTTTAAAATTGAGATTTTGTAATATTTAAATATTTAAAAAATAATTTGTAATAAGTGTATATAGTTTCAAATCTCACTATATTAAATGGAAACTAAATTTGATAACGTACAATAAAGGAGGTTCACATATGCAATAAAGTTCGATTTAATCTGTAGAAAGGTTGAAATATAAAAATTTCTAAGATAGTGTAAGCATAATTCTCTCTTTATCTCGTTCTATATATTTATCTACGAATTTAAAGCGATTTACCATTTTCAAATATACACTAACATATCTAAATGGTAGAGACATTACTTTTTATAGTAATCCGTGCATGTATTTGCAATATTTCTTTCGTAATTCTAAAACGATAAGCTGGATAAGCGCACATGCTATATTTCTTTGGTTCTATTGCGTGCATCAGTTAAATATTAGGAATCACTGAAATTAATTCACTTCTATTCCAATCTATGATAATCATAAATACACCCAAAAAATTGCTTTCTAATCCCTATAGGTGCATACATACTTTGCACTACTTCCGGTTGTCTGTTGATGCATATATCTTTATTAAAAGGTGCGATAATTTTAACAAGAGTAGATTCGTCCATCTTATAATTAATACAGTGATAACTGCACTAATTTTATGATAGACGAATATTAATCCAAAGCAACAAAGATTTGACTTACGCTACAATATCTGTAGCCTACTGAGGAATAATCAATTATTACAAACAATAAATATTTATTTTTCACGGAATTCGTTAGTAAATATTAATCATATAATGCAACCCTTAAAATGTGGAAATTTCTTATGGAAACGCAGCTAATCACTGCATATCTGCTAATTCAATGACTTTAAACTTTATAATGAACTTTCAGCATATATACCTCTGATGTATAGCATATATGTAAGGATATATAACGATCGGTTCATATATATATATATATATATATATATATATATATATATATATATATATATATGAAACGATCTTTTTCGCGAGAAAAAAGATGTACATGGTGTTTGCAGACGTCCGAAGACCCTTGGCAAGTCTTGAGGTAACTCGGCATCCCAGAAAACATGCTAACGGTCATAATCTCATTTCATGAAGGAATGAAAGCTAATATCGTGTCTGATTGTATGATCTCAGAATCCTTTGATGTCACAAACGGCACCAAGCAAGGTGTGTCATGGACCCTGTCCTTTTTGCACTTTTCTTGTCGGTGATGCTAAAATATGCATTCGCAGAGACAGAGAGCAGCGTCAAGTTTCAGTTTCGAACAACTGGTGGTCTTTTCAATCATCAGCGCTTCAAAGTCAAGACTCACCTTCGTACACAAATTATTCGTGATTTTTTGTTTGCTGATGCTGCTGCTCTTGTTTGCGGCATTTTTTGAGGAGGCCCAACATCAAATAAATCGTTTTTCTGCTGCATGTATAAATTTTGGTCTTACACTTAGCATAAAGAAAACTGAAGTTGTGCACCAACCTTGTCCTACTCTGAAGCAATTCTCTGGTGAGAAGCAAAAAACACCAGTCTACAAATTTCCAGAAAGACCATTGAAAGTTGAAGACAAAGCCCTGAACTATGTAAAAGCTTTCACCTATCTTGCTAGCAAAGTCAACTACAGTGGAACTTTAGATGATGAAATCATGCATCGGAATGATAAGGCTAGCAATGCTTTCGGCAAACTTCGCCATCGCTTGTGGAATGAGAGGTGTCTTTGACAGGATACGAAAATTCGTGTTTCCAGAGCTGTTGTCCTTGCCATCATTTTGTACGGCTCAGAGTCGTGATTTCCATACAGGTACCATATACGTCAGCTGGATGTTTTCCATAAAGGCTGTCTGCGTGTCATCTGTGGAGTTAATAGGTGTAATATTGGAGGAATCGAGACTTTTCTCATATAGTCTCAGTTACGATGGACTGGTCATGTTTTGAGAATGTCTGATGACAGGATACACAAGATCCTAATGTACAGCGAGTTAGATCAGGGCTGCAGGAATGTAGGACGCCCATGGCTAAGATACAAAGACAAGCTGAAGAGCAACTTGTCAGCTGTTAATATACCTCATAACACCTACGAGCGCTTAGATTGAAGCGGGTAGAATGGAGATCAACGTGTTTTAGTGGATTCAGCAGTTTTCAGTCAGCTTGTCTGAATAGACTTCAAGAGGCGAGAGCAAGATCTAAAAGGTCAGCCAATCTAACAGTAATCTCATACTATAACCCTTACTCTTGCTCCAAATGCGGCCTCCCTTCCGTTATTAATCAGCGTTAACAACACTAATATAATAACATCATCCACATGCAAAAAAGGCTAAAAATAATAGAAGCCTTATAAATAAAAACAACAAAAAAAAACAACTTAACAATATTAACTTTGAACATAGATATAATATCTTGACCGTGTTTTGAAAAATGAAAAACATACATACAACAAACTATTTCTGATTTTAACAGTTGAAATATAATCCTTGAAAATGGCTAAATGTATAGCCGAAAGCGCTCGGATAAAAAGAACATTCGGACAGTTTTTATATAATTTATCATCCGAAAAGAAAAAAAAAATAGATTCCATGAGAAATTGTATAAAATACTAAATAAAAGCACCTTGTCTGTCGTTTTCAATGAAATGTGCATGAAAGAAAGATTGCTGCCTAAATACACACGCAAACACACACACACACACACACACACACACACACACACACACACACACACACACACACATATATATATATATATATATATATATATATATGCATGTTTTTCAGATGCGATCAGCGCATCAGGATATCAGCACTATGATCGGGACAGTCCAGTAGAGTTCGTATATTCCAGGTAACAAGAACAAAACATTTTAATTTTCTTCGTCGACCGCGATAAGGAATGACCAACCAGGTGCGATATAAAAGGTGGCCTGTTGGAAACAGCTTTTAGGCCACCTTTTATATCGCAGCAGGCGGTGCCCCTCCTTGAAAAAGTACGCCTGGTCGCGCAAGTAGGAGATGAGTCGATGCGTAGTCCTAGGGGAGCAATGAAACAGCCATCTTTCCCACGTGCAGGCTTTGAACTAAGGGCTGCCAGCACCATCCTATGCATGCCCTCGTCGCCTGTTGCCCGTTGAAAAAAGGAAAGAGAGATCGCGCTCAGAATTGTTTAAGATGATGCTAAGATTGCACAATCCAAGCCACACGCACTTGTCTCCCGGAGAAATGATTTCAGCGACGCTACAATGTAGATATCATTGCACTCAGCGAAACAAGATTCCCCGATTAAGGTTCTCTAACTGAGGAGGGCAAGGAATATACATACTTCTGAAAAGGTCTTCCCACCAGAGAAAGTCGAGACCATGTTGTTGTACTCACTGTTCGCTCAACGCTTCTAAGGAACCTCCCTTCTGTTCCAACTGGGCACAACGAAAGACTAATGATCTTCAGAATTCCTTTCTCCAATAATGACTACGCAATCATTTACAGTTTATATGTCCCAACCCTGGATGCTGACGAAGAGATAAAGGATGCCTTCTATGAATCCCACGACACAGCTCCGCGAGCAGTACCTTGGACAGACCAAGCCATCCTCCTTGGAGATTTTAATGCTCGAGTGGACTATGCACACAGCTTGCAACCTTCTTGTGTGGCGTGCAGTTGAACGAAAGGCCAACAAAACTCCTTCTAACAACAATGATGAACTGAAGACAGGGATTATGGCAGTATTCACCAACTTAGAGAATTAGTAGAGCGTCCAGAAGTGTTGCATATGTCAGTGTCATTTGCATTTTTGCGTAATTTAGATGACAATTTATCCATCTCACACTACACACACACACACACACACACACACACACACACACACACACACATATATATATATATATATATATATATATATATATATATATATATATATATATATATGAACAGAATTCCTTCACCGAGGGTAAAACTACTCATTACTACAAAACGACAAAGAAATAAAATCCCATCCCAGCCTACTAACTTTACTCAAAGTTGAATTTAGAAAAACACAGATTACACTTCAAAAGACGAATCCAACTCGTTGCTCCAGGGAATTAAACCAATAAAAAATCATAATTCAGAATACTGACAAATCCAACATTTTGGTTATCCTAAACAACACCGAGGACAATAAAAAAAATGACTCCATTCTCAACAACAAACACACATTAAAAAATAAACCTAAACAAGACACTGGTTAAGAAACTGATTATGGTTAACAATATTAACAAAGTCCACAAAATTGTGGGTTAGTATTACTCTGGCTACTTATACGGGAACGTAAAAGAACACATACTTAACGTGCATCTCATATTCTCACAAAACCCAACGCCTATATTAATTAGCATACACTTCAAACCAACTGATACTATACTTACCTCGTAAGTATAGCATCAACTCCGCGAGCAAATCCACGACATATTAGTAAACGAAATAACTGCATCCTAGCCTTGTTAGATGTTGGAAAAATATTCACTACTGTCCCAGTCAAAGAAACTATATTCTTACAGGACGTATACAATAAATAATCTTTCCCACCACGTAAAATTAGACTATTTTGCGTAAACTTCTATCTTGCCCGGCGCAAGCACCTTTTACAACCATTATGGCAGCATTTACGCACAAACTAGCCTTTCGAATATTCTCTAAATTCTACCTAGTAAATATAGAAAATAAAATCTTCAATAATACCACCCATCCTCCTTCTTATATGTCTATTATATCGTCGATATTATCCTTTTAGCAAAAAGCATAAATGGAAAAAACGCAAAGAAACCTTCCACAATAATTCCATCCTACACTTTAAGAACTTAACATTAATAATAAAATCCATTTTCTCGACGTCTTAATCGACATCAACAGCGTTAACGTTAATTCTACTTTTTATTTAAAAAATCACTAGTAGAAAGCGAATTTCCTCACAGATACAAAATAGCTGTTATAAAAAATGATTTAGCGGAACAAAGTAATCTCTTCTTCCGGCATATTATACTATAAGGTACTAACAAACTCGAATCAACAATAATTTCCCTAACCACGTTGTCGACGAACAAATACCATTTATTTACAAAATTAAGCTCTGGTCGTTCTGGAAGATGCACATCTTAACTACATGGCAAGTGAGGAATATAATAAATTAAATTTATATTTAATATCACCATCATCGTTATATGTATAATTGAATTCAAGGAAAGAGAAAAAATGGTCGTCAGGTTTCTTTTATTATAATATACGAGTTCTAAGACGTATTCGAATTGAATTTTCCTGCTTATTTTGAGTGAACAGATGCTGGATCTTTCCTATTACTAATGTTAAAATACAATTTCACGAGGCAGATTCTATCTCTATTTCTCATAATAATCTCATAATTTCTCATAATAATTTATATATATATATATATATATATATATATATATATATATATAGAGAGAGAGAGAGAGAGAGAGAGAGAGAGAGAGAGATAGATAGATATATAGAGAGAGGGTGTTTGTGTGTGCAAGCTTACATGTGAATATGTTAGCGCGTGTGTATGCATGTTATAACAGTAATTATGCCATATTTTAAGAAGTGATTTTTATTCCTGTTTACCAAAGCTAAAGTTCACTACTTTCATCTGAGCCTGGCGCCCAGAGACAGACATAGCAGTATTCTTTTCCAGATATTAGCACGCCCAGTGGAAGCAGTCTTCAAAAACAGTTCAAATTAGCAACAGCCAAAATTAGATATTGTTTTGGTTGACGATCTCGCAGCCGAAAGAAAAAAGCTAGTATTGTAGAGTAAAAGAGAAATATCATATGTAAAAGTGGAGAGTGAAAGGAAAATCGCTCGAGTGCTTATGAATAATATCAGAAGCTTGGTCGGATGAAATGTGGTTGATTATGTACTTAGACGACTACGAAATGTCGCGTAAATTAACTCTTGCACCTTACCAGTCAGTAAAGATAATGGTTTTACATTCGAAGTACATCAAGAAACAGCTATGTTTTGTGAGACAAATGACACTTTAAGACAAGAAAAGGAAACTACTTTAACACTTGTCTATGGCAAATTAATCGACATTTTATGTTCACGCATATATAATCCTTTTAGTTTTGGCTTAAACCATTAGTTTCTTTTTTAAATATATAATATAATTACTTCTTCTTCGTCTACGTATCGCGTTCTCTCAGCTCTTATTAATGTTTGACTTTTACTATCACTCTTAATCCCTGTTCAGACACCCATTTACAAAAGCTCGTTAAATAGATTATTAACATTTTTCCTGTCTCCCTTGTCTTCAACATGTCATGGGAGTGTCAAATTCTTCAAGCCCTCTTCTCTCATTATAGACCCTAGCAGTTTCAATCGTCTTTTTATGGTTCTAAGTGTCCTTTTTGTTTACATTTTCCTGAAAAATTCCTCGTTACTCAAATGTTCAGGTCATGGTATTCTTAGCATCCTTCTGTAGAACCAAATTTTGGTTATCTCTTCTATTCTTGAGACTGTGAGAAGATTGACCAACATTTACTTCCATATAGAAAAATCGATATTACATAACAGTGCAGCAGTGTTTTATATTTTCCTATCGAAATTTTCCAGTCTCTTAAGAGTGTGCATAACTTTTCAAAGGCATAAAATCATCAGCATTTCTGCCACAATCCCCGCTGCTTTGTTTCTATCCATCCTTTCCAGTGATGATGTCACTTCAGACTTTCATATTTCTGGTACTTCCAGATTTTTGTTTGCTGAAGTATTTTTTCTTCATGGAAGAATTCTCCGATACATGCATTCCATGTATTTGTCTCTGTTGTCAGCGTTACCACCTTTGAGTTTATGCATCCTGTCTATGAGCACATCTGTCCTGGTATTTTCTATTCTTTTATGCAAATCTGCCTTATCTGTCCGTTGATCCATACATCATTTGCCGCATTTGTTTCAAATTTCTTTTAGTAATCTATATCATACTAAATCTTTAATCTTGTATGTATGTTTATTCCAAAGACACAGGTTCAACTACACATAATACCCAACCAATTTAAAAGCGGATTGTACCTCGAATACCTGCCGAGTGCAGTGTCAAATTTCATTAAAATTTCATGAGCTAAGGCAGTTTTACTGTTTTACGACACTTTTAATAGAAAATTCAATACACATTGCTATATCAGTCAGCATATATAAAGAAACACTTGCATATTATATTCTATCTATTGCGAGTGTGAAAAACAATAACCAGTCATAATACATTATAACAACATTATTAAATAAATTCATATATACATAACACACCATATTTCGTAACTATTTGACTGGCGAAGAGGCTGGGTGTGTGTGTGTTATTATAAAAATTAATTTGTATGGCTGGAAAATTGTGTAACATCACTTGATCATAAATAATTAAATACATGCATGCTGGTTTGACACCGTTAGATATTTTGAAATAAATGAAAGAAATAAGTATATATAATAAAAAATATAATTATCATTTTGAAAAAAATACCTAGAAAAAAATATGATACTCAGGGCACAAAAATGAGGCATCCATGTTATTTCAATAAATATGAGGCATCCATGTTATTTCAATAAATATGAGGCATCCATGTTATTTCAATAAATATGAGGCATCCATGTTATTTCAATAAATATGAATCAACATAAGCAGACGATTGTTTTGTTTGTTTTGTCTATTTTGTTTCATGATGTTCACCTTTGAAATTATAATATGAACCTCATTTTTTTCACAAATTCTTAATACCTTTCCATTTATTAATTTATTATTGCATTGGATTTCAGCAATATTTGTGAGGAATAATCTTCTGCTGATAAAGCAGAATGTTTTGCTCGCAAATTCTGTTCTAATTCTACTCTCGACTCATCAGAATTTTGACCAGGCTTTCACTTAGAACTGGGTCGCTACTGTGTATTATGCATATAAATCCGATCATGGTTTCCGCCAGCACCTCCAAACTTGATACTCACGATGCATGTAAGTTTAATTGTAATAGTCCCTAAGAAATGTTTTCCTGAACTAGCACCTCTTCTCGCTAAACTCTATTTCTTCTTGATTTTCAAAATGATAGAAATCCTATTCTGTAGTTACTATTTTTAAGAAATCTGACAAAACTTTTGATCCTTTGACCTATCGACCTATAACCTTCTACTTCTTTTTGGCAAAGTACTATAGGCTCGGATCAATACCGAATTGATTAAGCATCCCACCTTGCAGGGTTTTCTTTCAGACAAACACTATTGCTTTCGCTTCTCTAGGTCAACAGCTGATGTATTATTGCTGAAAGAGCCAGCCAAGCTTTAGATAAGAATGGTTCTTGCTTTAGATACCTTGCGGGCGTCTAACAGGGTTTGACATGCTGGTCCTCACAAGTTCAAAGGTTATAGTGTTTCTGTCCGTTTCATTGATTTGATGCAATCATTCTTATCAAAACGCATACTTTTCAAAATGGAATCAGTTTCCTTTTATTAATGATTATTTGTTTACTAACTGTAAATCCTATTTCGGAGGTTAAAATAAAATTGTTACTTTTGTAAACATGTGCTGTCATTTCACATTTTCCCCTTAAGCCGTCATTATAATGGCGTCATGAAAGACAATACGTTTCACATATTTTTAACTGAGTATATGTTCCTTTTATTCTTTTAAGTATTAGTGTTTTACAAGTCAGAGAATCTTGTCCACGTGAATAATTAAATATGCATTTAATCTTCTGTTCAGCGGATAATAAACTCAATACCCTGATAATTAGTTTTCTTCTAAGTGGTAGAAGCAGGTCGAAGACTGCTAGTTCCTTGCAATGTATGTGGATAAAGTTAAAAACTGAAGGGAATAAATATTTCACGGATATAACTTGTAATGGAAATTCATCTCCATCTCCAGAGGAACAAAGAGAGGAAGAAAAAAACACTCAGTGAATGTATTTAAACAAATCTCGGCCAGTTGGTAGTAACATCCTATTGCAGCAACTTTTACATTGACCAATTCATTGATATTACATCTCCATCCAGGGCAGTAATCAAAGTTTTCGTTCCAACCAAAGGCAGATTATTTTTATGGCCTTTGTTGGATGATATTTTAAAAGTGGTGTCACAGTTAAACAAGTCTCTATTAGCATTTAAAGCATTTGATTCACTCGTTTGTTTCATTTCCTTGATTGCGAACCTCATTGTCGCAAAGATGGATACAACTTCGAATCCTGACGGAGGGTACATTTTTTATTTACTCGACTGCGCAGGCTGATGGACGAATTAAATACAGTTTAAAATAAACGCAACATCTACTCAAATACGGGTATCCACTAAAAATAACATTTGAAGTAATAAAAATATATCGAATTTAAAAAAAAAATCTTTATAAATAAATATGTATGTGTGTGGGGGATACTATTATGAGCACGGATTATTAGATGAATTTTTATATAGAAATATTTATGTCCAAGTGAATTTGAATCATTTCTCCGCACTAAATCATTATTTCTGATTTTCACACTGTTATGAATTCTACAACAGAATATATGTCTTTCTGTAACAAGCTGCTTCCGTTTTATAGATGAATAGAAAATGAAAATGAAAGAAAGAGCGCCGACAAAATGGCTGAAATGGATGAATCAATAGAAGCGAGATGAGAAGTTGGCAACTGATTGGCGTCACGCTAGTTTGATCCCAAAATAGCTTCTTATGGCTGGTTTATAATTGCCAACTCATAACTGTAGACGTTAGCTATGACAGATAAATGGCAGGATTTGCAGTCAGAAAAATGGTTGAAGAAATAAACAAAGAGAAAGAAAACTTGCAGATCCGGCAATTGGAGACGACAATAAAGACCAAGTTGCTGGATGCAATGTGAATAGAATGCAATATATATATATATATATATATATATATATATATATATATATATATATATAATGTCTAAGTAAAAAGTACACAAGATAGAAGAAGTAAAGTGCATCAAGTTAATCTGTCAATCGTATTAAAAAATAATAACAAGAAAAATGAAAACAGTTGCCTAAGAAAATAAAAATCAATATTGGCTTCTATACAGTATAAATATATTTATGGCTTGAACTGATTTAATATGAAATGATACTTCTATTTATTTAATAATAGAAGGAACTTATAAAAAGATTTTTATGAAAAATTTAACAGCTTATCTTACTGAAATATTTATGACCATTAAACGAGCCGCAATCAAAATAGCTTTGCTGATTTATCATCAATAATAATGTTGCTCAAGCTGCGTAAAATTCAGTTTAAACATCTGAAGTAACAATATAAAGAATGCATCTATATCTTGTGTCTTATTGTTGTTTGATCTCACGAAATAGAACTATTCTCTTAAAGAAGGGATAAATGTTTTATCAGAATTTATGTTAATCTTGCTTTGAAGGAAATTAATTTTAAATTTGAAATATTTTACCACAGAATTTTCACGATGCAAAACTCTATTATACCTCGTGATTTCTAATAATCTCCACATGAGAACTGAACTTTTATTGCATAAGTCATGGCATACTGCATAAAATCACATATGTCATAAAAGCTAACTAAATTTCAACACACACAGACACAAGTACACACGTTTAGGTAGTGTAACCTTCTAATCTTTTAAACCTTCTGACAAGTTACAGGCTCTAATCCTTGTAGTAACTAAAAACATCTCTCCGGAATATGTTGTATCCTAATTACCTAGTGACTTGGGAGAACTTACAAGTTTCCACTCGAAATCCAGCGATTTATTCGAAAACAATATAAATGCAACAAAAGGTTCAACAGACATTCCATATCCGTTTGTTTTTAAATAAAATGTTTAAACGGAGGATTATCGCCTACTTATACATTCATATATGTAAGATCTGCTACTGGAATTAGAGTTATGATGGTACATACCCTGAATATATTGTAATACAATTCAGAATGTCGAATTACTAAATTCTAAACATATCAGATACTTCAGTAAATGTATCAGTTAAAGCAAATTTAATAGAAGAATTGAACAGAGGTTACGTTGCACTAAGAGCACTTTTGTCTAACATCTTAAGAGGCTACATAACCAAAATACTAACGTGAGAACTCATGTGGCGTTCTGAAATAACATAGCCATATGAAAACTTTCATAACGATGATGTGCATAACGTCCAAAGTATCCAGAATTGTTGTAAATATCATTATATTCTATATAACTATAGTTTACACACATCTGAATAAGTGTTCTCGAGTCAATTTTTATCTTAATAAGTTTTCTCGGAACAATGATTAAAATGACTTCAAGCAAATAAAACCTTTTTAAAGATGCTCTATAGAAGACAATCGGCCATCAAACACAACAGACTCGTGCTACAGACTCTCAAATAATGAGTATTACCAAATGAACAAAATATATCACTTCTAGATTTCCATCAGCAACAACAATTAAAATGGTTAGTGCATGTAACTAGAAAATAAAATAATGATATACTTAAGATGTTGATAATACATTAAACAAAAAGCTAGGAATGAAACTCTTATCGCTATTAAAATAGTAATAACAGTTAGCAGACGCGCGAAGTTTATTTTGAAAAAGAAAATATTTTTTTATAAAATTCAACCGACAATAATGATAACTGTTCGATCAATGGAAGACGAATATTTCCTGTATGGAAAGGACTAATATCACAATTACCATATCTATATTTATATATAAAAATATATATACGAAAAGGCTACTGAGATTATATTTATCAACACATTGAAAATAGAAAAGGTTCTCACTCGCATGATAATCAAAAGGAGGACAAATAAATTATTACAGTGAAAATCATTCATTTTCATATTTTGTTGCAGTTTAAAAAGTGTAAAACGATATATTTTTTAAAAAGTAATTTATTTTACTATCAGTTTTGTCTCTTCAATGCCAAATATATAGCTAATTAATGAAAGAATTCTTTCAAGAATAATTTGTTTCCAGATAATTTTGTTGCATTTTATTGCAACATATTTACTCTATCTATATTTGACTTTCAAATTAATTTGTAGAAATGAAGAGATTATGCAATTCCTAACTGTAAATAGCAACATTCATTAATTTGACTAAAAAAACGATCTTTCAGACAAACTGATTGTCTATAATTTTTGTTCATTCCTATATCATTTTCTATTGTTTAATTCCTCGCACAATCATGATCATCAAACAGTTTTAAATAATTCAACTCAAAAGCTAAGATGAGTTAATATACGTTAAGTGTTTGTTTATTTCAATTCTTTTATTTAGTTCTTTTTTAAATCACCTGCTTGGAAGTAAAAAAATACTGTGTCTAACCATTGTTAAATTTAAACAACTAATGACATAATAACATTTAGGAAAGAGGTTTGCTATTTTTATTTTTAATATAGCCCGCTAAAATACGTTTTATTCGTTTTATATTTGAATTTTGTTAATATTAAAATTAATTTTGTAAAGGTTTATTTGGCAGTCCTCCAATAATGTTTAATAAACAACTAAAATTTTAATATTCGGGAAAGTTTTGCCAAAATTTTTAAAAGAGTAACATTGTAAATCTTTTGCTAAGAATTTGTTATCATTAATGGCAATAGGTCGGAATCGCATCGCCTGCATGGCAACCTCCATTAATGATACTCATATGGTACATAATTATCCAGTCTACCTATCAAAACACAATCAATAGCAAGGTTTTAGAATGCATCCATACTCAGACAGCTGATGCCAGGAAGTGGGGAACAATTCAAGAACAACCATGAAACTTTTTCATTCCACTAGGAAGGATTTCATTAACTTCTTAGCCTTTCTTTGCTCGACTGATTTTGATTTCCCCGCTTGTAAATGAAGACTTGATTGGCATTTGGAGGAAATCGTCTGCAGAATACAAAGCGTACGCAAATGAGTTCATATTGACAATCTGAACTCATATACCACGGGCAACATATTTCGGGCGTGCACACTCACGCACATATATTAGGAAGGTTTATCTCTTTATCTAAATGTACTCCACAGAATGGTGGAAATATTAACGTATTTAACTTCTGTGTAAATTATCAAATATCACTTTTCTCCTATTTATACAGATACCTGATGGCGAAATTAACTTCTCTTATTTCATTAATAAAAAGATGGAAAGAAATGAACATATAAATAGAATACGTTAACGCTGGATGATTTTCTCTTTGGAATGCAAAACCAATTTATCAGCAGCAATACGCCATGCAGAAATTGGTAATTTCAATCAGAAAGATATTCCGATGTTTGGTCATTTTGTCTAGTTTATGAAAGTTGGTCCTGCTCTAAACTTTTTTTAATACTCTCTTGTAAAGACATCTATATTGATAAAAAGCAAACTGGGATCAAGAATGTGTGTGTGTGTGTGTGTGTGTGTGTGAGAGAGAGAGAGAGAGAGAGAGAGATAGAGAGAGGGCGAGAGAAAGCAGAAAAAGGGAATAACGTAACAGAAACTGGATTAAATTTCTTTTAGCAATAAAAAATAGGAAAATAGTACAAAATACATTGATGAATAAAACAGAACTGACGATCCTTAAGAAAGTGGTATTAATATAATCAAAAATAAAAAAAAGAATTAAAGAGATATTAATTTTAAAATGAATAAATAATAGAAAGTAATAAACTAGAGAACAAAAAAGTCTCTATTGCTAAAATTGGAAAAGAGAATTGGAGAGAAATAAAAGTTAAAATATAAAACAATATAAAAAAGAACTAAGATGAAAGGACGAGCTATAGCAACGTTAAGAATGCAAAATAAAAAAAGAAACAGACACTTAAAATCGGAAGAATGAGAAGGAAAAGATAGACATGTAGAAACTAACGCAATTGTTTTATTTACACCCAATCATCAATCTCAACTAAGATGTCCTCATCGTATGCCTTCTCCATTTGTCAAATATACTCTCTTGTAAAGGCTTCTATATGTTTGTCAATCCATTTCACAAACAGAAGTGTATCTTGCTTCACAATTTTTCTACTAAAAAATGACCGAGAGAAGAAAAAAGACAGCTAAAATCAGGGTCAGACAGGGCCAAATGGTTACAGTCCAGACTAAACTTGATAGATCATCTTTTTACTCGCTCAAGGTATAATGGTTGTTTGTTTCTCAGAATCTTGAGGTTACAACGTCACATTATAATGATAAACAATCAATTTTGTCTGCTTTATCTACTATCTCTTTAATTCCATCTATATCGATACAGACAAGAGGTTGAATCAATAACTGACACAATTATGAGCTGAATTTTGACCTAAAATGTCTCTATAATGTTCTGATTCATGTGATTGAAAAATGTGGCTTTAAAATGAAAGGTAGTTTAATTGAAGATTAAAAAAAAATTGTTGTGTAAATTAAATTGTACCTATCATTTTTAGGACTTACAATTCTAGCTACAAATATCAATTGTTAAATATACAAGGATGTCAGAGGCATTAACTCAGAGTAATCAACATCATCAAGCAGATGAAAGTGTGTCGTTTTGAAAAATAAAAATTTTCGAATATGTATAAAACAATCCACGAAAATATAACTGTTTAGAAACTGCTTTACTCACTATATCATCCACAGTAATTTTGCATTCAGGTTCATACATCGTTTCACCATTCTTGGCAGATCTTCTATTATCACGATGTGCTATATTCAATAAGAAAAATGATGGAAACAAAAACAAAGAGTCTAAATGAAACAGGCTAAAGTATACACGCAAAACGCATAAAAAAATCATCTTCAAATTTAAAAATTCCCAGCTCATCTCGTTGGTACGCATGTGTAGTTGCACCAACGGAAAAATAAATTTAGTCTGATGAAGTCCAAAAGGACGAAACGCGTCACACGAAAACTTTTTCCACGTTGTCATACATCTTTCCCCCAAAATTGTCTTTGATATATAAAATTTGCTTACCCCATATATATATATATATATATATATATATATATATATATATATATATATATATATATATATATATATATATAAACATGGGGGAATAAATATTCGTAAACCATAAATTTTATATTTAACATAGTTATAACCTATGAAAAACTTAATATCCATGCAATAATTCTACACCATTGCATAATGCTGCAATCTGAAAAAAAGAACAATTCGAAAACTTTGTTACAAATGAAATTATGTGTGATGTATAAAACTATTCGAAGAAAAGATGTCTTTAATATCAAAAGGCTTAAATTAAATTTATTTACATAATTCTTTGTAAGATTTTATTGATTCTTCCAGTCATCTTATTACCGTAACAATCTAGAATATTCCACAGTTCATTTCTTATAATTAGGTTGTCTCTGCACACAAATCATACACAATAAGTATCATCAAGGGAAGGAAAGCGAAATCAATAGGAAAATAGCAGATATCTTGAAAAAACCATTGGTGCACCGCGAAAGATTTCTCCCAGATCAATGAGAGTTCAGCGCAAAATTTAAGACAATCCGATGACTACTCGGAGAAAAATACAGGAAGAATTAAAAGCATCAGGTATTATTGTTACAAAGCGAACAATAAGCAATGAATTTCATAGAAGTCAAGTAAGACCATGTTCTCCAAGACAAAATCCACTACTATTGAAGAAACATATAAGTACCTGATTAAAATTTGTTTGTGGGTATAAGAATAAACCTGAATCATTTTGGGAAAGTTTTGTATGGACAGGTGAAGTAGAAATTGAACTATTTGGACGTAATTCAACCAATCACGTTGGGAGAAAAAACGGTATAGCCTTTCCACAGAAGAACACAATACCAAAGGTGAAGTTTGGTGGTGGCAATAGCATGATTCGGGATGTTTTTTCTGCTAATTTTACGGGTAATTTAGAGATAATAAATAGAATGAATTCAAAAAAAAATATCAAGGTGTTTTGGACTCTAATTTGCTTGGGTCACTAGTAAAGCTTGAACTCCTGTTTTTGTCTGTATTAGTCTGATGAAACAAGTTTTTTTTATGATAAAAATTATCTTTGTTTGAATATTACATTTTAATAAGATTTTCTTTTGGGGGAATAAACATAGTAGCTTTTAAAATCTTTTTGCTGAATTGTAGACTGTATCTTTGAAAATAAAACCATGTATATGTAGAAAAATGTAGCCCCCCAAATTAGCAAAGACACATTTTCATTTATATTTAAATATAATAGTTTCCAATAATATGAAAATATTGAATTGCAGTGTAAAGAATTGGCTGGTCAACTTTAATGCTTCAGAAACAAAACTGCTCTCTATTAATCACCACAGAGATCCTTCCCTGCCCTCCATTAGAATGTCTAACGCTCAACTTCTCGAGAGCAACTCTCTGCGGCTGCTCGGTCTCACGTTGACTGCTGACCTGAGATGGAACAAATACATTGAGTCAATTGCTTTGTCCACCGCAAGGACAGTTGGCTCCTTGTGTCGCGCCAGGAAATTTTTCTTCCCGGAATCAATCCTCTAGATCTACAAATCAACAATTCACCCTTGCATGGAGTATTGCTGCCATATATGGTCTGGAACCCCTTCTGTTTCCCTCGGGGTTCTTGATAGGCTCCAGAGGCGGATATGCAATATAATTGGCCCTGAAATGGCATCTCGTCTACAGTCACTTTCTCACAGACGCGCCGTCGCCTCTCTCTGTCTGTTTTACAAATACTTTCATGCCAATTGCTCCGAGGAGCTGCATTCGCTGGTTCCCAGACTTCATGAGTTCAAGCGCCCTACGAGGCTGGAATCCCGCTCTCACCCCTTCATTGTCGAAACTCCTAAATGTAGCCGTCTCTTCTACTCCAATAGCTTCATGTCTCGCACCTCTCGCCTGTGGGACTCCCTTCCCTATTCCAGTTTTCCTGAGAGCTATAATCTCCAGCTATTCAAGTGCAATGTCAATCGACATCTCCAGTTGCCTTGATCTATCCACTACTCTTCTCATCCTTTCTTCTATCACTCCTATCTGACCTTGCTCCAAATTTTCTGTAACCCCTTGCGTCCTAGTGGCTTCCCGCCTTGCTTGGGGTGAAACGCTTAAAAAAAAGCAAATATTATTTATTTGTCGGTAACATTGTTACTTAGATTACCCGTTGCAATATTGCCGTATCACTCAGGCATTGAGTTGTCAAAATAAACGATAAAGGTTGTCTATTCTAACAGAAGTTAATATATCAGAGAGTGTTATTCTTGGAATATTAAAGCTTTATAATGGTTGCTGCTTTATTTAACTTACAGACAACACAAGGTAGGGTGCCACATAAAATGTCTGCTTGGGAGAATCGAGCAATACAAAGTCTTTCAATAGCTGAACATTTTCACACAGAAGCAGACACTGATATCATGTAACCGAACTTTTTATTATGAAACTCTCTTGGAAGAGAAGAATGCATTGTTTATGTGGGGAGTAACCTCATACTGGTTCTTCTGCATTTAAGACGCTCATCCTGTATCATGAAACATAAAGCTCGACTACAATTAGCAAACAAGCACGTTTTCAATACCGATGAAATGGTGATCTTTGGTGGTGTAATTAAGTTCAATTTGGTTGATTCTGACTGTACGTATTCTATAAGATGTAGTATAGATTGCTACCGGAATATTTGAAGAAAACAATTAAATTCGGGGGTTGTAGCGTTGATGTTGAAGTTCTTCTCTGGTGGCGGTATTGATAGACTTCCGTAAAAACCAAATCCTTCAGGGCGTAAGAATATTATTAAAAAACGTTTTTTTACTGGGCCTCTTCGTTCACTGGGTTCATCGTTATGCAATTTGCTGCCGCTTTTTATTCAAAAACGATAAAAACAATTCTTAGCTACTAAACAAAGTCCAGGCCTCAATACAATAAAAAAAGATTAGAAGATCGTCATCGATAATACTAACACAAGGAAACTGCAAGTGAATTTTTACAAAAATTTCAAGTTCAGGAGCAATGAGTCAAAATCACACCTGAAGAATTTTAGAAATTAATGATTTGGGCACATTTAGCAGTAATTTTCCGTTCGTGTATGTCTACTTAAAGCCAAACGAAAATCCTTGTTTAATATTTTTATTTACGTTATCTACAGGTTGGACCATTTTTCTTGCCCATGGAGAAAACTGGAATATAAATTATCCAATAACTTATCAAACTATTATCCAATAACTTATCAAACTATTATCACTATTATAACTTATCATAACTATTATCAAATCACATTATTAAAATCATACTAAATATATGCCACAACTAATAGTAAAAAAAAACAACAACACGACATCTGCAACAGATGTGTGATGAAGCTATACTTGGAGATTAATAATGACATCCAGGGACGCGTAAAGACGCAACACTCGAAACCTACCAAAGAAAACGCATTTCATACAAAATAGATACAGCCCGGTCAACTAAAAATGAAAGTAAACTCTTTGATAATTTTTCAAAAAGCAGAAAGTGTTTAGAAATTATTGGAAAACATATGTTTAGATTTTTACCAAAAAACAGAAAACTAATCCGAGTCGTAGACAAATTATTTGTTGGCCCTCAGCTAGACGTGTAGAAATGTAGACTCAGTAAATATGCGGAAGAAATGAAAAACATGTACACGTCTTATGACTAAACTGTATCAATATTAAGGCAATAATGACAATTTAAGAGTATATAAATTTGTATATTATGCGTTTTTTATAATGAAGTGATTTTGTTCTATAACGTCTTTTATACTATGTCCTTTTCTAAGTATATTTATCAGAGTGAATAACAAGCTTATAAAAACACTTACTCAATTTGTATTACCATAGATTCTATAGAATTGTTTTGCATTTGTAATGATTCGTGATCTCTCATTTAATACTACTGCATATATAAAGGCATATAAAACAACTGCTAACAATGCATTTAACTATCTTATACTACTTTTAAAGTTGTAGTGAACATATGCAACATTTGAATCAATCAGCTATACTAAAGAAAAGTTGAAAACAGGACTTGGATTTACTTTGGCATCAGTTCAGTCAAATTTTGTATCATTTACAATTTTCGATCATTTTTAATCTCATCAAATTAAAGGAGTTTAATGATTTACATATCCACTACTACCTTCTAGGTGAATTTAATAAAGAATTCAACACAGTAAAGGAAGCATGTTTGTACTGCGTAACCAACTGCAATGAATATACATAACAGCAAACAAACTTTCGCAACTTAAAGGCGGTTGACAGTGGTATTTCTGGAGGAATATGTTGAAGAAAATATTCAACAAAATGATTTTAGGAAACTACAATAATTCATCTCAATTTGACTACTTTAAATGATCTAAAGAAGGAATTAAGCTGACGCATAAACTTACACAAGAGATATGAGAGCTGACCCTTGAGTGATATTCACCAATTTGTACTTATCCATGGATAAACTTTTTTTTCTTTTCATTGGGTCGTTAAAGGATGAAAGCTGAGGATATGCTGCTGACAAAACTAATTTCAGCAATGAAAGCGAAACTTCATTTCTGTGTTTGCTGTTTGTGTGGTGAAACATGGCAGAAAGAATCCACTGATTCATTGGATTCTCGAAAAAGTAATGTCAATCACATAAGCGAAAATATCTGCAGCTTTGTTGAACAAACCGATGCTATACTTTTTAAAAGCCGCA
>CAHIKZ030003153.1:507500-570000 GCA_903632075.3 Acanthosepion pharaonis | reverse complement strand
CATATATCAAGAACAGTTTTGAATAGAAAGATGTATGACAAATTGGAAAAAGGAGTTTTTGTTATGCGTTTCATCCATTAGGACATCAATCATCAGACTGGGCTTTGTTTACGTTGTTGTGACTACGCATGCACACGAATGAGACACGATAGGAATTTCAAAATTATATATATATATATATATATATATATATATATATATATATATATATATATATACAAAGAGATAGAATTAGAAAGAGAGAGAGAGAGAGAGAGAGAGAGAGAGAGTCCATAGGAATCAACACGTTTAAACGTTCCTGTGTGATGTTCCGTTATTTTAGGTCCCATTGTTCCTTTAGAAGGCTCTGTATGTAGTCCAATGTGGCTTCATTCGGGGAAGACGAAACCATCGTTTATATATTCATTTGTTTAGGGGTAATGTTAAGATTTATTTAAGAGAATAACATCTACATTAAATATTTACTCAAGTTTTTTCTCTGTTTTTCTTTTTAAACAAAAATATTT
Organism: Acanthosepion pharaonis; assembly: GCA_903632075.3. Classification (NCBI taxonomy): domain Eukaryota; kingdom Metazoa; phylum Mollusca; class Cephalopoda; order Sepiida; family Sepiidae; genus Acanthosepion; species Acanthosepion pharaonis. The sequence goes on along the minus strand of CAHIKZ030003153.1, from coordinate 569,494 downwards.
GCAACGAGTCAGTTTTCACCTGTCGGATTTATTTTAATACCCCAGTGGCCGATATATAAAATCTTCTAAAGGATTAGTAGCATTGGTTTGGAGTTTCACATGGAGGGGTGAAAATGACAATCATTATACAGATTTTATTCCGATAGCTAAGCCATAACTATAAACTCTCTATCTCTGATATTGTCCACACTTCCTCTATAAATATGCCAGCATTTTAACAATTTATACACCAGTCTTTGACTTCAAATGTTACACTGCATATAAAAAGAGTGCTACCCCCAAGCATTTCACTGGTTGCAAATCTTTCCTAAAAATTTATACATGGACACCAAACCAACTGCCGGAAGTCCTTGGCGAGATTACAAAAATGTATTTTTAAACTGCCTATAAAATTCTACTACCTCGCCGGTAACAATAAATTTTGTGAAGCCTGGAAATATTCTGCGAGTTAATTTTAAAAAAGATTGACGAGTCGTAGTAGATTTAGAACATCGTTTCGTCTTTCCAGCTGAGTTCACGTTAACCGCTCAGCGTTCTGACCTTGTCATCTGGACGGTTAATTCCTAAAATAAGTCCACATCGTTGAATTTGCGTTTTCTCGTGATGTATCATGAATATAAAGCAGAAGACAGGAAAATCTCTGTGAAGAGTGTAAGAGACATGCCTTGGTAACAAATATATTTCCTAGCGAATTTGAATATCGAGAGTTTTTGAAAATTCAGCTTAAAGAAAGGGGGCTCCAAGATCTGATTAATGTTTCAAATGAATGAATCTAGAGCTACCATGTCACATTAATAGGGCACATTTGTTTAGTCGTATAAAACTTTTGTGACACTAGTAGTATAGAAATATCGAGATAAAAAGACTAAGGGATGCGGTAGAATAATTCTACATGAAATATTCTGCTGCAACCGTTGTTAAGGACTGTCATAGTTTTGTTTAATTAGAATACCATACTTAGTCTAAAACCAAACCGATTCTCATCATCTCCAAGTGATTTAACACATTTGTTTTTTTTTTTCTACTTCCTGCGAAGTGTACATTTAACTATGTTTGGTTGGTACATTTGTGGCGATTGGAATATTTCCCATGAATGTACTCGTCCGACTCGGAGAACTCATAAAATTCTAACATTCGACTGATCAACCCATAAACACGTCGAAAACAAAAGAAGGGCCATTTTTCAGCTTGGCTCGTTTATTTTTAGCCTCTTACATTTTCTACTTTTTCTATTTTCTCCATTTTATTTATCGATTTTGTCTTTCGAATTTTTTAGTTTCTATTTTGCAGCAACCTTTTTCAAATGTCCTTTCTTACATATTTGATTATTTTCCCTTTATTATTTCAACTTTGACACTTCTCTTTCCATCTTTTCTGTTTTGTTTTAAGAATTTTTGCAGTCTTTTTAATTTAATTTGCATACCTTCAGCACTTTGCTTCCACTATCATCTTTGTCTTTCTTGCATTCAATTGGAGGTCTTTACATTTTTTTATCAAAATTCTTTACATTCTAATATCTTTAGAAGACGTTTTTCATGTGTTTCTCTTTCCTACATTCTTTTCACGAGCTTTCACGTTGTCTTCCTCCTTTGCATCTTATTGATTTCTCGTTTTCCAACAGTCGACAAATCACTGCACAAATGGTCGCTTAATGATCCTGTTTATATAACAAGGGTCAAGTCAAAAATAAACGGTCTGCCGCGAAAGGCCTGCATGCGAGAAAGAACAGGTAGGTTGCACTGCTGACTCATGGTATGATTTCGTCTCGTCTACTCTTCGTCAGATTGGGAGGTGGCCCCTCTAATAAACGATCGCCCTGACACTCTAATTACGGATGCGCCCACATTGAAAATGGCGTCCTCTTATTGATTTTAACAGCTTGAAATTGACTAAAACACTTACTTCGCCCTCTTCCAGATTAACTTGCGATAGAAAATTTCTTTCTCTCTTTCTTTGCATTGTGTTATTTTGTTGCATTTTGAATAATATAAGAGTACACGTGAAAGGCGATTGAAATTGGAAGTATAACGCATACAATATGAAGAAGAAAAATCTATTAATGCAATGAAAATGTATTTGAATTAAAAAAAAAAAAAAAGAAGCGAAATAAATTTTTTGCCGTAGGCAATCTTGCCTTAACTTATATACAAGGATGTACAAGTGAGAAGGTTATGAAAGGCAGAAATAGAGAGACATTTCAATTCGTTTTTAAACAAAAAAGAGAAGAACTGATGACAATTTAGGTGAATTGAACAACGGAAATAAACTGGAAAAAGAAAGGAGAAATAAGGCTTTCTTGTAAGAGAAGTAAACGATGCTGCGAAGACAATAAAAATAGAAAGAATAAACGAAAAACAAAGGGAGGAAAGCTATAGGAAATAATATTCAGGCAAAATAGGGAGGAAAAAGAGATGTTCATAAAACCCAAGTGAACGTGTTAGTAAGTGTTTCTGAGAAAAAAGAAGAATAAAGAAATTGGGAGTGGTTTAGTAAAAGAAATCCATGCAAATAGAAACGACATGAATAGAGAGTGATAAAGGAAATTTGGAACAGCAAAAAGATACATTGAAACAAGAAGCGCTATGAAAAATGCAGCAATGAAAATAAGAAGTCGAGGAAATTTGACATCGGTCAAGTAAAAAAATTAAAAAAATTATCATGAAAAAGTGAGTGAGAATGTCGGGGTGGGGGCGGTTGAGTGAAGGAAAATATGGAAAGGTAGGTAACAAAGAGTTTGATATTTTAACACATTGTTTAATGTAAAAGAGGATGAGTGAAAGTAATTAGGCATGAAAGGCGAAGAAAATTAATTCATATATTAAGAAAAAAAGAAGAAATTTTAAAGGAAACGTCGTGGAAGATGAGGTTTTATAAAAAAAAAATAATGAGAAAAAATGAAGAGTAAAATAAGTGTAAGACCAAAATATTTTTCATTCACCGACATTTTTGAAAGTGAGATAAACAGTGAAAAGAAAAAAAGAATTCAATCTCAATAAAGGAATGTGGTCAATCTAGCAAAAGACTGGGACAATGAAAGCAAAAAGAGCAAGAATTTGTTGAACTCCGTTTGAGAAAAGGCATAGAATATATTCTAAATTATATATCTAATCGAAAAATAGAAATATAATAAAACTATTTTCAATATCAGCTGACCTCATCTTTGCCACATCATACTCATTAACATAAATATTTATTTTTATTTCGTTTGCTCTATTAAAAATGTTGGCGAATGTTTTGCATAAATTTCACTTCAATTATAATTATTTAGTTAATTAAGTGAGTTAATTGTTTAAACATGACACTTAAATTTTGCATAAAGCCATAACTTATCTGCAAAGATTGTAAACACGCAAAGTTCATCAAATTAAACATATTATAGTGGGCAATTATTTTTCACTCTTCTTTTGCTTCATCTGGGGATAATTTTACCATCTTGATGTATGATGACACGTTATAGGGCACGGCTACATTTCCTGCTTCTTTATTGCTAATAATGAATTCAAAAGAAGCAGCATAAACATCGAGGCTTCATTTGGTTTTCATTGATAATATTAAACTTGTCAAGGTTGTAGATATTATTTTTATTTTTCATTTTAAGTGTTAGCAATTGATTAGCACAAGAAGACTCAAATTAGATAAATAATTTTTAGCACGGAATATATTTATTATGTGATAATGGCTTCCGGAACTTAAATTTATGCTATATCACATATGATTTTCCATTACTAAGCTTTAGAATCGAACTGAAAAAACCACCACCGTTTAAGAACACAAATTCATTAGAAATCTATGCATAAGTGCCTATATCAAAGGAACGGTCTAAGTAACTTCTATAAAATACAGTTAGTAGAGAGAATACTATGGAATGATGCTACTAGGGTTATGTATATATATGAGAGATGAAAATTAGAGGGAATATATGCATGGAAGATAGAATGAGAGCAACAAAAAAGAAAGGAAAAGCAGATTATCTAAAAACAGAATGAATGCAAGAAAATGGGGAAAAAACATGGTCAAAAAATTAAAAAAAGGAAAGAAAGAAAGAATATGAAATATCAAGGAAGACACACATTACGAGAACGAAAATCGGGTAAGTAGAAGAAAAAAACGTAAGAAACACACTAATTAGATGTAAAAGACTTCCCAGAAAGAAAAGTTAAAACAGCCGAAAGATACAATGATTGCAGAAAAGAAATGAGAAATTAGATTAAAAGAAGGATGAAAATTATACTTAGAAGGATAAAAATAATCCGTACCTAAATAGAAGTAAAGAGTGTTGATATAAAAGCAAAGATAGAACAAGAAGCCATAGGTAGAGAAATTTCATGAATAGGAAATTCCGGATAAAAAAAAAGAGTGCAGAACAATTAAAGGAAATATCGAGAGATTAATAAATTTCGAAAAAAAAAAAGAAGAAAACCTTAGGCATTGCCTAATGAGCTGAAGTCAGAGACTAAAATGCTAGAAATGATGTTTTTGTCTTTTAGAAATCATTTGTGCCTATTGAACTGATTCACTGCAATTGGATGCTGGACAGATGACTTTGATTGGTCAATTTGTTGTCCATTCCAAATGGGCGTGTTGGTTTCTGCATTGCTGTTTGTTGCTGGTTAGGGAAGGATCTTTCGTTTGGGAAAACATTTTCCAATTGACGTTTATAAAATATAATAACAGAATAAAAAATTAAATTAAAAATAATATAAAAAGAAAAAATATATACTCATTATTTCAAACATATGTGAAATCATACTTCGGCTTATATCTCAGAGAAAATGTTTAAACTTTCAGACATAAGTTTTGCGACATTTTAAAACGGAGTGGGCATTTTCAAACTCTAATATAAAAATTGTTATTCCTATCTGTCTATATCTCTGAGATGAGTTATTATGATTACTGACATTATTTACATTATTCGGAATGTTATCCTAGTCGTTATTGCCATATTGTTTAGGTCTTCAGATGATTGGAATTTCGAATCGAACCCTTTATTTCGTCCACCGGTGTAGATTGTCCTATTTCCACGTGCCATGCCTCTTCCGGATGTCTCAGTTACTTCCCTTAAAACTCAACACTCAGGTTTTTGTTCACCACTGCTGTAGTTGGTTAGATCGAGTGACTGGACCCAAAGAGTTGTGTGTTCAATACCAGGCTACAACAGTGGTGAACATTGGGTAATACTTTCAGTCACAATTTGAAAGTAACGATTTCAAATTTTGAACGAGTGCTCAAAATGAAAATGCGCGTAACTAATATGACAATATCCTCATACATTTCCAGGTACATTATAATCAGTCAAAACTATTGAGGTAGAGCAATTCTTCAAAAATTCTTCAAAGTAACCAGTGCAAAAAAACAAAAAAATCCAACACATGTTTATTCGTATGATCTAACCGAATTTTTGCATACTTATAATTTTCTGCATCAAGCTTTTGTGCATCAAATAACCAACTCATCATTAAGAATAAATTTTGCCAACTGCAAATTAATAGCTCCAGATATTATAAAGAATCAGCTTTCCATTCTCGCCTTTATTTTTTTTTTAATTAATCTGTTCACTGTGGATAACGATAACATCAGTTATTGCACTTTTCTGGCTCTGTGGCAAATAACGGCAATTTCAGTTGCAGTAAATGAAATAAGCTAGTTCATAGATATATAACAAACTTTTTTCTTCTGTTTTAATCATTTCACCCCAAGCAAGGCTACAAAGCCACTAACACACAACAGGTTATTGTGTATGAAAGAATATAAGAGAAAACATTATTACAGAACGAGAACTATAAAATAACACAATCAGAAGCTAACGATTGACATTGCATTTAAATTTGTGAAATTCAAACTTGAGTGGAAAGCAAGAAACCAAAAGAGAACCAGGAGAGAAGTGCGAGAAAAAAACCTGTTAGCATAGAACTTACGGTTCTATTTAGTTATTTCAACTGTAAAATGATGAGATCTTGCCCTTTATCTAGTACAGCGCATAAATCATTATTTTTATATAACTGAATATAATCAATTTTCTACTAACAGAAAAAAAGGATATACACTAAGAAGCTAAAACTTAACTTAGAGACGGTCTTTCATGTGGTAGTAATGAAGACTTTATTTCAGGTGCTGCTTTTAGTTTCATTGATATTTCTTGTTTACATCCGCCAAAAACACATAACTGTGTAAGTATCCACCAGTTTGTGTGTAGCGTAACAGTAATCGAAAAAAAACTCCCAAAAAACCCCAAAAACAAACAAGCTGAATTCGTGCTCCGTCCTACTGTTTTGCATTGGTTTCACACTAATATCCATAGGGAAGTCATCAGTCCATTTATTCTCAGTTTAGCTATGGCTTACATATCAAGGACTAGACTGGACACTCTTAATCTAACAGAAAGATCTGTGTGGAAAAGACAAAGTTAAACCACTTCACTTTAACAATAGTCAAAGATAATAAAGAAAATATGTTGTTGGGGAGCAATGATTACATATATCCTGAAAGGAGCGCGGATATTAAAAATATCCTACGATTTAATGGCGATTCAATCGTTTTCACAATATTTTTAGAAATTGGAATCAAAAATAGACATTTTAGGCATTATCTAGTTTTACAATTTTCGAAAGTTGTATTGTTACATCACAATGCTGATTTACAATGAAGGGGCAAACATTTTTCATAAGGCAAAATGTATCTTTAGTTTTAACAAAGAAATAAAATAATTTATCGTTTGCAGTATCAAATTTATATTAAATAAAGATGTTGCAAAATATTCAAAATATTCAGTGCTTTAAACATGCAGACATTATATATATATATATATATATATATATATATATATATATATATAATTTTATTTTTTTTACTTCAAACGTTCTTATAGGTACTCGTATTTGAAATAGATGTCCCATTTTTATTTTTACTTGAAATAGTGTGTTTATTGACCTGCGCATACGAGAAATGTAAATGAAGAAAACGTGTTATCTGGTAGGAATCGAACATGCGCTCCCTCTCTTTTAGAGGAAAATATGGCCTTGCTGGAAGGTGACGCCTTTGATAGAAGTAATTGGCCGAAAAGGTGATTTTTCCTGCAAAGGGGCCCATTTCCTTTATTTAGATACTTCGAATATACAGACCGATAGACGTAATTCGCACATTGGAAAATAAAAATAAAAATGGAGCGTCCATTTCAAATACGAGTATCGACTATAATAACGTTTGAAAAACATGTGTATATATGAATATATAAATGTAGAAGTCCATTAACTATATATATATATATGTGTGTGTGTATGTATGTATGTATGGAAAAAGTTACACAAACGTAAGAACAAATGTGCATATGAAGGAATCTGTTAGATTTAGCAACACTCACTCGACGATTTCTACCGTGGCTGAATTTCAAATAATTATGCCTTTTGTATGGAACCAAATAGTTTAGCGAATGCGTGAAGCCAGTAACTGCACATGCGCATCTGCACACACACACACATATATATATATATATATATATTACAAGCGTCTGTAGCGTGGTGTAGGGAGTCTGCGTGAATATCTGAATAAATCTGGCCATTACTTTTTATATCTTTTATCGTCTATTACAGGCTGACTTGCTCGCAAATTCATCGGAAATAATAATTTTTTCGAGATTTTTTCGAGATATTTTCGTGTTAAAAGAACCTTTATCTGAATGAGGCTTCCGATGGCATTACATCTGAACAGAACACGTGGATATATATTACGTCACGATAATGTTTTTCGATGTACTCGCATGTACTTGTCCCTTTGTAGAGATATTCCTGATTGCTAAGGGCTACTGAGGTTATTAAAGTATATATTTATATTCCAATTATTCTATTGAAAAGTTATATTTATAAAAGCTTTTTTTTAAAATGCAAAACATCATATATAGCCTGGTGAATACACCCCTGTATTTTACGTTTGTCTGTTTATCTACAATCATCTACATTATATATAGATTCTATTTACACAGTTCTAATTGAAAGAATTTCTCATGCAAACTGCAGGCATTACGGTGTTCAAAAGTTAATCTTTCAATATGGATTTACTCCAATGTTGAATTTCACTTTTGTATAATCTTCCTTTTAGTGACATGAATTAAGGCTTATCGTGAGAAAAACTCGCATTAAAAGATTCTAGGCTAGAAAGAATTGAATATCAAGAACAAAGAGAGAAATATAATTACTTGCCAATAACTTAACTTATACTGATTGCACCTATTCCTGTTAGTTTCTTGGAAATAATGAAATCACACCACACAGTTGCATTTCCAAGCATTTGTACAAATAGAATACACGTAACGTAGGAGTAGAGATATGAACCTACTCATTATTTAGCGTACTTCATATAAAATATGAAACCTTTATTTTTTTTTCTTTATTTATAAACAATACATAATTTTGTGTCTCTAAAATATGATTTATGAATAAAAGCATCTTTTCTTACTCCAGTTGCAATTATTAGATTCATCACAAGTCGATTCATAAATCATTCGCTTAAACACCACAAAACACGAGAAAAAATTACTTCCGATTAGACCCGACTTGATTTTGATCTTTTTCGTTCTACGTAGAGATACGTTTTTTTTCCGTACGTTTCGTCTTCCTTTAATTAAACGATTTTTTGTTGCCGTTTATTTTTTCTTGAGCTTTTGTAGCCACGTCATTTTTAAAAACTAATGATATTAAACTGGAAGAAAATGAATATTTAGATATCAGTAATATTATAAGACATTATATTGACTTAATTGGTGCATTATTTTTATTGGTTATTTTGTAATTATTACTACGTAAATATCTTGAGAATTGATAGGAAATATTCCAACTCTCATTGAGAAGAATGTATTTCAACTTGGAAGCAATTGTTTAGAAGTTTGCCAAAATAAAGCATATCAAGTGTACCCAGAAGAATCAGAAATATGTTTAAAAATTTCCCCGCCAAGCATATTTTGCACGTGTGAGTATTCCCTTAATTTTTATAGAAATAATATTTCCGATATATGCGATGAGGAGTGTGAATTTTATTTGCAGTAACATTAAAATTGATTATATTTCTGTCGATGGTGGAAAACCGTCCTCGCATGGAAAGTTGATACTTTAACATGATTAACAAGCTTTTCATTTTCTGGGATAAATTTACCTCCTGTGTCATGGAATACATTTACATCAATCAAGTCATAATGTTCACAGTGCTTCAATGCAATTGAAAGTGAGTCTTCTGCAATGACTCCCCACCTAAATATCTTGATGATAAAGGCCGTAAATATAAAGAAAGGCTTATATATTAAATGATCAAAATTCAAAATTTATTCCTGTGACCAAACTACAATGATTTTACTTGATGTAAATAAATATGCAAACAGTATTATACAGCAGCAAATCAAAAATGACAGATTTTTTGATTCACAGTTTGTTTGGCACAAAATCGAAAGACGAATTTGTTGAAATTGATGAAAATGCAGCATTTTTGACTGCTGAAAGTGTACATTTTTTTTTTCTCTTCGAGAAAAAAACAAAAACAAAAGAAAATTTCAGAAACTAGAAGGTTACGAACGTTGATAAGAACAATAAAATCCTGTATCGGAAAAAGCCAACCCACCCGAGTGATAGTACTTAGGACCAGGAAAAAATCAGTGAATTACAACTTGAAATGATTTTCTGTAAATGAAGTGACATATTAATATTGGAACTATTTGGAAGAATAACAATTAAGGAATGGAGAATATCAAAACTGATAGAAGTTTATCACGGGTTTTGGCAAAAATCGGAATTACGTCTTAACCAGATAAATTAAAACATAAAATATAGATTATATGTTTTGTATGGTATTATTATTATTATTATTATTATCAATATTACTTGTGGCATATATTCATATGGCATGCATCTGGATGTCAGTTTATATATATATAAAGAATTGTATAAACATAAAAATGTTTTAATATATATATATATATATATATATATATATATATATATATATTATAAATTAATTGATTTAAATTATGGTTTTTCGCTACACAGTTCTAACCATGTTTCAAAAATGGAAGCTAAAAGCCACGAATTTAATTTTGCAATTAAATTAAAGACATTAGTTCCATTTCATCCTCAAGCGAATTTTGGAGTAAATTTTAAAATTACTGGGTTTTAAAGACACAGCTAAAATCACGTTTCCATGGTTACAGATAAATCTACTTCAATTGGACAAGGGGTGTCTGGGTTTTCCTTTTGTCTGTATCATTGTATCGGTTATTAGCTACATTTTGGTAAGGGGTAGGGATGTATTTTTCAATGAAAACTGACATCCGTTGAATGCATGTCGTCTGGATTTTTTTTAAATTTATTGTTAACGGCAAAAATTCTTACGGCATTTTTTTCTATTTGTAAATTTAAAGATTTTCAGGGGTGTTCAGATTAGAATACTTTTTATTTAACTACGATTTGAAATATTCTCATTTTTAATTTTTATTATACTATTTTTTTTTATGAACAGTTAAATGTATTAGAATCCCTTATATAATATTTTATATAGATTATTTTTACAACAAGTATAAGTATGTATATTAGGGTACATTTTTTTTTTTAAGTAAAATTTATGACAATGACGGCAAAAATAGTTACTTAATTTCACTGATTTAGTAAACTTTTATTTTTTATATATATAAACCTAGTAATATATTGTTTCTCATGTAAGTACAAAGGACATGGGTCATTCAAAAGCTTACATCTTCTGGCATTTCATATTAATTTTATTTTACTATAGGTGTTTTATTGGATACTTTTAAGTGCGTGTATTACTAAGTAAAAGAAGTTTAGGTTAGAATTCATTTTATTTAACTACAATTTTAATTACAACTTTAAAATATTTTCATTGTTATTTTTAATAGACTATATAACTTTATAACAGAAGGAAATGTATTTGAAATTACTTAGAGTAAGTAAAATTATTTCTCCATATCAAAGTATATGTATATTACGATTTTTAAACTTTTATATTTAAATATTATTTAAGTAATATTTATGGCACTTACTGCAAAAATAGCTAATTCATTTCTCAGATTTAGTAAACTTTATTTATTAATTAATTTATTTATTTATTTTAAATATATATAAACTAAGTAATAAAGTTTTATATGTATGTAGATAACTTTATTACTTAATATTACTGAAATAATATTTAAATATAAAAGTTTAAAAATCGTAATATACATATACTTTAATATGGAAAAATAATTTTACTTACTATAAGTAATTTCAAATACATTTCCTTCTGTTATAAAGTAATATAGTCTATATACCCCCGAAAATCTTTAATTTTACAAATAGAAAAAAATGCCGTAAGAATTTTTGCCGTTAACAATAAATTTAAAAAAAATCCAGACGACATGCATTCAACGGATGTCAGTTTTCATTGAAAAATACATCCCTACCCCTTACCAAAATGTAGCTAATAACCGATACAATGATACAGACATAAGGAAAACCCAGACACCCCTTGTCCAGTTGAAGTAGATTTACCTGTAACCATGGAAACGTGATTTTAGCTGTGTCTTTAAAACCCAGTAATTTTAAAATTTACTCCAAAATTCGCTTGAGGATGAAATGGAACTAATGTCTTTAATTTAATTGCAAAATTAAATTCGTGGCTTTTAGCTTCCATTTTTGAAACATGGTTAGAACTGTGTAGCGAAAAACCATATTTTAAATCAATTAATTTATAATATTAATGCTCTGTAAATTTACATTGAACACTATTTTGTAAAAATAAAAATATCTATAAGAACACCGGATTATATATCTTACTGTTCTTTCTTTTTTCTTTCTTTATATATATATATATATATATATATATATATATATATATATATATATATATATATATATATATATAAACTGACACCCAAACATCCATATATAATATAGGCATATGAAGGTTTTGTGGAGCTGACAACCTTGATTTTTAAACCGACAAACTGTAAATTTTCATTCTTGCAATGTGCTTGTATTTATATATTGTGTAAAGTAATCTAAATGAATTAATTATTATACGATCGTTTTAAGGGATCAAAAAATAATTTCAGAGTCTAAGACGATATTTTTTGGTTTAACTTCACGGGATTTCCTATTTCCACTAGCACTGTTATTAAATTGCCTGACCTATATATTAGAATTGGTCTTCTAATATATCACTCGTGTCAGTTCGCAGTGAGTGTTTGTACTGAATCTAAATAAAATTGATTAAGATTTTCCGGAAACAAATTTCTAAAGAATTCGGTATTAAATCAGAGCGTTAGAAGATTTCAGGTAGACACAATGTTGTAAGAACTTTTTATTGCCGTATTAATGTATTCAAATCAGACGATCGAGTTTTACGTGTTTTTTGTTTGTATTCACCCAGTGTATATATATTTAATTAAATGTGTTTTGGAAGAAAATTAAGTCATACATTTACATGAATTTCTTTCTCATTTCTCTCTCTCTCTCTCTCTCTCTCTCTCTCTCTCTCTATATATATATATATATATATATATATATATATATATATATATATATGGGTTTAAACTAAGGTTAACATCCAGCGGCGACAGTAGTTTTCATTCTTGCGTTTAAGCATGAAACAGACTCTCATCTCAATGTACACTTTTTTATTTACATACGCTCTACCCTTGATATTGACGCCTTTAGCCCATAAATATAGCATACCTTAAGGCTATATTTTTATTATATATACAGACGAGCTACATTCCTTAGATCAAGTTTCAACCTGATATTTAAGTCCCGCCACTCTGCGCACACTGAGATACAGCCTCATTCTCTTCGTATTCCATTGAAGTTCCACTCGAACAGCTTCTACGGACGAAGTACTTTGTGAAATCGACTCCCAAGAGGATGCTTTCTGAAACATTACAGAACTTACGATCATATCACGTTAAAACACCCATTCTCGTATGATCACCGAAGTTAAGCAATGTCAAAAATGCTCAGTAGCTAAATTGGTAACCGCTTGTGAATACCAGAAGATGTAAGCTTTCATGCGCGGGTGGTGTATTTGAAAACGGCTCGGAATTGAAAATCAGAGATTCAAGACGTTATTGAATTCACAGTATGAAAAGACAAAGTATAAGTTCAGACTACATTTATATGCCTTGAAAGTGCTGCACTATTCGCAATAGAAAGTCATTGTAAATCGAATCTAAATGATGGTATGAACAAAGTTTATTCAGTCAGGCTGTAACAAATTCGGAAATATAAGTTAAAAATGCAAGAAAAATTTTAATTTCAAAATGTCACTTGCAGTTCAGAGGTGAATTTGTCCCTAACAGATCGTAGATCACGAAATATGATTTAACGCATCTCTATAAACAACTGCTTTATTAGGCAACTGCTTTATAAGGCCCTTTTCAATCCTTCCATGTATTGCGTTCTCTTTATTAGGATTAATGTACTGAAATAATAAACTAATAAAAAGTACTAACGTTTTTTTTTATTTTAATTTAATACTTTTTTATTTTGCTCATGGATTTTTTTAATCTATTCATTTTTCAGTTTTATTCAATTTTTGAATAAATATTGTAGTTTAGGAGTTGAACCCCTGCACAAAACACATAACAAGTGTCCTACCTTGGATTGACGGACATGTTATGTACATGTTATCCAGAAAATTAAGTACAGATGTGGATTAGGGATATATGAATACTATTTGAGATTTATTTTAAAATAATCTAAAATTGATTTTAAATATATTTAAAGATTTATTTAAAAATGATTTAAATAAAGATTTATTTAAATTAAAAGAAATCACACGGTACAAAGTCGATCGCAACTGACTAATGAAAGCTGAATTTTACGGAACGCATAAATTACATGTATAAAATGAAAACATCTTTGCCAAGATTTTTAAAAAAAATGTAATTTTAAAAATTATTTGCAGTTCAGGGTCTAATTTTTCCTTAACACATCGTTCAGTCATGAAAGATGATTTAACCTCCTCACTACCTCAGTTCCTCTCTTTTTTTACCTCTTTCTATATTCTTCTCTCTCTCTCTCTCTCTTTCTGTTTTACTCTCTGTGTCCCTCTCTTTCTGTTCGGTATCTGTAATATCAAGCCTGACACACATGAAGCATAGGTACCTCATCTTCTTCAACGTGCCGTGTCCCTTCAGGGCGTTGGCGATCATGGCTTTCCACTATTTCCTATCCTTTGTAGCTCTTCATTTTTGTCTTTCACAAAGCCTGCTCTGTCATCCATTCGCGCAAACTCGTCAGCTAGGTCGCGCATTTCTTTTCTCTGAACCTCTAACCTTACGTCCTGTGAGTATCAAAATTTCCAAGACCTATTTCCTCATTATGTGCCCTAGAAATTTTAAATATCTCTTCCTGGTGTTAAGCATAAGTAGAGTTTTGTTTCCACTATCTTTCGAACTTCATCGTTGCTGGGTTGCCTTGTATTATCAGGCATCCTTATGTAAAATCACATTTCTGTTGCTTAATTTATTCTTTATCTCTGAGGATACTGTCCAGCAGTCCCGGCCATGTACGATAACTGATACGACATAACAGTTCGGTACTCTTTTCTTTGTTTCTAACGATATTTTTCTGTTTCTTTGCTTAGCTTTTGTGAGTTATTTTTCGCTATCCCAACGCGTCTTCGGATTTCCCTGTCGCATTTTCCGTCCTCTGTTACGCTTCCCAGATATATAAATTGTTTGATTTCGGTAACTCCAAACTGTAACTTATATGTTGGTCTACTCCATATATTCTGTAGGAACGTGTTTATTAATTAGTATATACGTTATTGAACATTCCAGCAAAGTATTGAAATTGATATGCAAATTATTTTTCGGAGAGATATTTTTTTATGTTGAACTGTTCAGAAGAATTTTTGTTACGGTGTTTCTCTGTAAGAAATCTGGAAAATATATTAGTATCACAAATGAGGAGCCCAACAACATTTGAAAGAAATGAATGGCGATTTAAAACAGGTAAACTTTTGAACTGAAAGGCTTAAGGGTCGTTTCTTCTAAAAGATAGGAAAATAGGTTAATTATTAATGGAATTAAGCATTATTTTGTAGCATTAAGGTGAAATGGGGTGAACAGAATGAAGTTCTATTGATATACCGCGGCTATACACACACACACATACATGTACATTGTCTTTTCCATCTAAGATATCTAAGAAGTAATAACCCGAAAGCAGATTTGCTTTTCATTTTGGTTATCATGAGACATTAATAAATAATTATTTAATCATTGTTTTCTATTGTGTTTTCTTTTATTTATAAAATCTTGAGATATTTTCTAAATTATGACCAAATTCGATGAAAAATGAATAAATGAATATTTTCTCAGCTGTCTATAGATGTGGTATTGTAATTATTTACATTTACATTGTTCGGTAGAGGCATGGCACGTTGAATTAGAGCAATCTACCCTGGTGGCCGAAATAAAGGGTTCAGTTCGCAATTTTAATCACCTGAAGAAGGTCGGAGCGTACAACAGCCGAAACGTCGTGAATGAGGTAATAAAGATGAGGACAACTGTCCGAACAATGTACATAATATAAATACAATTAGTATTTATTAAGACCACCCAATTGCTTCTATAATATACCTCGAGTTTCTTAACAAAATCACAAAAATCCTCTGTAATATAATTGATTCTGACCTGGCATCTCGACTTCAGTCACTTTCTCTCCGACGTGACGTGCCTTCCCTCTGTCTTTTCTACAAATATTTTCAAGGCAACTGCTCTAGTGCCTCGACTACACATTAATTTAAGCGTGCTACTAGATTGGCAACTAGGTCTCGCCATCTAATTGTTGAACTCGCTAACGTCTGCAATCATCTGTTCAATTCTA
Source organism: Acanthosepion pharaonis (assembly GCA_903632075.3). Lineage (NCBI taxonomy): Eukaryota > Metazoa > Mollusca > Cephalopoda > Sepiida > Sepiidae > Acanthosepion > Acanthosepion pharaonis. The sequence goes on along the minus strand of CAHIKZ030003153.1, from coordinate 553,634 downwards.
ATTGTGTCTTTTCTCGCTTGTGGAAGTCCTTTCCAATTTCTTGTTTCCCTGTCACTTACAATCTTCAAAAATTTAAATGTAACGTCAATCGCCATCTTCTGTCTTCTTGAGCGCAGTTCCATTATTGTCTTTTTCTCACTTCTCCTCACTAAAATCTTCTCATTCTCTTTCACTTCATGTAAGCGTTATAGTGGCATTGTTACTTTGCTTGGGTGAAATGATTCAAAAAATAAGATGTTAGGAGAGAACAAACACGAAGGTCGCTTTTTAGCATAACCAGAAAATTACGCAAAGATTAAGAGAAATTAAGCCAAAAATTATATCATGATTTATTGTATATTTCAAAATGAACTTTATTTTTCTCATAACACTTTTTGAGGTTTCATTTTAATAATGTTATGAAAAACTATCGAAAATTCTAACCAGTATAGATTAAATCGTTTTCATCATATAATTTCCATGTGGGATAATTCAGTACGGACCTGATGCATTACAAAAGTAACTCTGTACTCCAAATAATGATTTCTCCATAAAAAAAGATTTATGATGAACATTTGTTGTTTTAAGTAACAATTAGTCCTTTCCAGTCAACTGCTTCTAGCCTTCTCTCCAGGAACCTAAATAAATAAACAGTAAGTACATAAACCATATAAACACCATGGCTACCAATTCATATTCTGAATTAGTCACTTATTAATAGCGAGGTCAAATACTTTGCATTACCTCGCAAGTAAATTTGGTTTTATAATCTATGTGTACCTCATACGACGACATATGGACGGAAATTTGTTTTTAACATTACAACCTTAGACGCTGTGGAAAAATGACTCATTGCATGCTGGGTCTAGGTTATTAAAATATTGTACAGTCGTAATGGTCCCATATAAATAAATGTGCGCAAAATATTCTTTATCATTTGTTCTATATAATGGATAGTTAAAATAAATTCTTCTTCTTTTCTTTTTTAAGTGCCATTTTAGGATGTTGGCGAATATTGTCTCCACAGTTTCCTATCCTTTGTAGCTCTTAATAAATTTTGGCTTTTTGTTATCTCTCTTAAACTTTTTCCGCCATACATATAATCATGTTAGCTTGATAGCTTGTGCGTTGTTTACCTATGGACCTCTTGCGTTTAATCTGTCTTGTGAGTATCAACTTTTCCAATCCCTCTTTCCTCATTAGTTATCCTAGACATTTCAACTGTCTCTAATTTGTAATTTGCATGTTAGGCTATTCCTTTTGCTAATAACGATTGAGATGTAATCCTTTCTTCTCGTTTTCTTTCACTACCTTCTGCAGGTGTTCTTGTAGTTTCATTTTTATGTCTGTTATTAGCAATGTGTCACCTGCATTAACTTACGATGTTAGGATTGTGATAATGAATCACTGTAGGGTTTCTAAATCTCTTAGAATCACCTCACTGTATAGGTTGAATAAGTTTCATTTTTGTATATTTACTGAACTCATTTCTTATCCGTAGTTTGCTGCCAGTATAAGTTCTGCAGTCTTCTAATAGCCTTCCCAAATATGCTAAGGTTATCGAGCAGTTCCGCCAGTTCTTTGTGACATACTTTGCAATAAGACAAACATAAACAAGCTTAAATAAATGTTTTTGAAGAATTCATATAATTTAAGATTACTTTCTCTTAGAATAACAGAAAAATTGTTTAGAATTTCAAGGAATTCAGCCATTTCTATATTTGTTGTATGACTTAAAATAATATAGTCCCTCAGTTATTTGTCGTAATAACTTCATATTTCAATTCATGGAATTTTATTTTATTAAAGTAACACGTAGAGAAATAAATATATATTTTTCTCCATCCTTAAAAGTATTTTTTTAAAGAAGACTTTCGCTAAAATAATTGTTCCACTTAAATGTTTACATATGTGCGCATGAAAATATATATTTGAAACTTGTTTAATGGACCGCTATTTCTTGTATTGGCCGGTGTATGTTAGTTTATTTGATTCTATACTTAGGAAAAACTGTCTCTAACACAGCAGCCTATTTGAGATTAGTGTGTAATCACTTGATATTAAATATGTCCTATGTTCATTTCGACTGAGTAAGATAATAAACAACTATTGTGAAAACAAGGTAAACGAATTCGGTAAAACAAATTCAGATCCCCGTGTAAATGGTCATTTGCAAAACTATCAAGAACTTGAATGAAACTCCTTTTAAACCCTTTCCAATACAAAGGGTATGTTTAAAAAATAGCAAAAATGCCTCTTATAAATATTGTCAAACATGGCAAAGCCAATTGAATGTGATTTGTTCCATTGCACAAATAACCAGTCTCCATGGAAGACCGTTGTTTCCTCAAAATAGAACCTTTATTTGTGTGTATCAAATATATTCTTTCAATGAGAAGCACTTATCAAAGCCATTCAGAAAACAAGAAAGAAGGAATCAGTCAGTGACTAATTTCGCCATATGTAAGAACGAGTCTTTCACATGAATTACTTTTATGAGTCTTTCACATTTGAATTACTTTTACGAAGTACACATAACTTTTCTATTTGTAATTGTATTTTGTATTCAAGCAAGAAGGAAATAGTTTAATCTGAGAAACTTATGTTGTTGTTGAAGATTCTCGTATCAAAACAGATCTAGTTAAAACAGAATATATTTCATAAATCATTTACATTTATGTCAATTCATTTTTTTTGTGGGGTGGGGAGTGTTTCACCTACCTACCCATGCCGATACTTTATTATGTCAATTCTTAACCCGTACCGTAAAAAATAACGGCCATATTTATTTAAATATTGTTGCACTTGCATTGGTTATATTTATTGCATTATTAATCAAAGATTTTAAAATCTTAGATTAATAATTCAATAAATACTACTGGCTCAGGAAAGAGAAATTCCAGATCTTAGATTATGAAAAATAAAGATAATCCCCAAAAGCCAACACTGTCCGAGATAAATATACATCATTGAACTTATAACTGGTAGAATGTCCGTCTTTATTTTTTTTTTAAGCATTACGCCCCATTTCTTTCTCTTCCTTTTTTCGGTGTTATTAGTCACTTAACTTTCTTTCTTTCCACATATGTAATATATACACATATTTTTACCATTTATTGAAAATTTTCCAAAGACGGAAGGGGGAGATATGCGTCGTCAACTGTATTTCGGAATAAAATAAGGTAGTAGCAACTTGATTTTCCTCCTGAAGAAACGTTACGTTTTAACGTTGAAACAAGATGTACAGTTTTGTAGTGGGTATGTACATGTTCTAATGTAACAGTGCGTAATATATATATATATATATATATATATATATATATATATATATGTATATATATTATGTATATATATATATATGTATATATATATATATATATATATATATTGTGTATATATATTATGTATATATTATATATATGTATATATATATATATATATATATATATATATATATATATATATATATATATATATGCATAGTCAAATTGAATTTAGAGTTATGTCTTCGTCTACAATCCCCCCCGACATGTTGCCAAACCTTATTTTACAAACTTTAGTAACATTATCTCCATCGCAGATTCGTAACATTTTGACGAATCACAGAAATGAAACAGAAAGTAAATGAATATTCGGAGGGAAATAGACGATGTAACATATAGACAATATAATATTCAATGAGTACTTGAAAAATTGAATGAGCAATAAACCAACAACAACAAAAGCAACAACAACAAGTCAGAAATCATCCATTCACAGTAACCTACTTAGTTACTATCATGTTGTCCTGGCACAACACTAACCAGAATTATTTGCATAAATGCATAAACAAACCAGATACAAGTGGATAGAGATAATACTGAAAAAGTGCAATCATCTCCAAAATGTGATATGGACAAAGAAAGAAACATTAAAATATTGATACGTTTGAATACAATAACCATGTATAATCTACCGCCTTAAACTCAGAAATATGTTTCATAGCGGAGGAAGGATTATGCTTTAGAGTGTTGTGGTCTTCACTGTCTCTTCATTATTAACAGAAATCTGCACATAAATAAAACGAGTTGTTAGTATAGAGCCTGTTTCCAAGGCTACCAATAAATAGAGAAAATGGAAACAGTTGATCTTTTTGCAAAGCAATGCATGTTGTCCAGCTGCAAAGCAACTATTTCGTAACATACTGATCACTTTTCATCCGGAATGAAATATCCTGTCATATCTCCAGACCATAATCACATTGAATATATTTGGGAATAATGGCATGAAAAATGTTCACTGACATCACCCAATATTGGCCCTTGAGGAGTTGACAGGTTATCATGAATGCATGGGGGTAAATCCTTAACTCTAATGCCATTTAAGTTGTCAGTCTCTAGGACAGATCGTGTTATTCAAGTTATGAACGAAAAAGTACACTATCAAGTGATTTCCAGTAGAATGCAGGTGTATTAGCTTTTTGCGACATACTTTTACGCATCAGTATTTTCATGTTTTTGATATTAAAAAAAATAAATCAATATCACAAATGAAGAATAACAGTTAAAATTTACAACCAAACAGAAAATATTTAAAATAGTTTCCAAACATTGTACAGAAATCTAAACTCATTTTATACAAATTTGGGCTGATTTCTGGGGAAAATAAGGCATTATTATAGCATTAGACATATACATAAAAAGCTACATATTTAGTTAAAAATAAAAAGGAAAAAAACTGTCCTTGATAATGGCTAAAAGAACAGCCGAAAGTACTCGGATATGTAGTACGTTTTGACAGTTTTTACATACTTTGTGTCCAGAAAAGCAAACACTTGTACAAACACAAGAAAAATTAAATCAATTGTTAACCGCAGTACCTTATCAGTCGTTTTTAACGAAACATGTATAAATGAGGGATTGCTGCCTAAATACACAATTATAACATCTATCTATCTATCTATCTATCTATCTATCTATCTATCTATCTATCTATGTATATATATATATATATATATATATATACATATATATATATTTACTTGCTAATAAAATACCTTGTCAGTAAATTCCAAGAACATATGTACCTAGATTTAAGCATAGATGAGTTTTGTATACTTTTATGTTACTGTGTGTATTGAGTGACAATTGAATATAAATCTGATAAAATTAATTGCTTTTGTGAAAAACTTTATCATCAATACTGTTTCGAAATTATTTAGAAAATCATGTCCAGTTATTCTGATAATCACAACTTTATGGTTCAAGGTTTCGTTCAGAGAAATGAATTATAATCAATTGAGCCTTGAGTGGAACAGCATTTGCCATAAATCTAGATAATAATCACTATCAGAAAGCGCCTAGAGCAACAGGTGAACGTTCAAATAATAATCATTCATAAATGATCATCATTCATGGCGCTTACTCACATATGACAATTTTTTCGCTTGAAAATCCGATGAGAAAAAAAGTATCTTTGTTGCCAACAAGAATAAACTCATTATAACAAGAGAAGCATTTTAAACCACAGGAATATAAATTCGAGATGTGAATATATCATTTCAGGTAAACGCATAAATTATATATGTGAATCTAGAATATTCGGCGATGTTATCCTCATGTGATATTGTCACTTTTGTAACTCAGTGTGAGTCTGTAAGAGTTACATCAATTTTATTTATTATGCCCAGAGACCTGGGCATAATAAATAAATCTGATGATGCAAGGGGTAATATTGAATACTGTGCTGCGAGTGAAAAGTCAATTTAAATATCTATTTTATAAGTATGTATGGGTAAATGCTGGAGGCATTTAGCTAATTGAGTCTTATCTTGACACAAAAATCCGATACACTGAAATGGAACGATCAAGAAAGCCTGTTAGAAATACATTTACATTTCTTTCAAGATTTTAATACATGCCTTCCTAATTTGTTATTTTTCCTTCTTTCAGCGTCACATTTTTGTATCGTATTTATTTCAGAAACATACACACACACACATATCTATCTATCTATCTATCTATCGATCTATCTATCTATCTATCTATCTATCTATCTCTCTCTCTCTCTATATATATATATATATATATATATATATATATATATATATTCAGTTGAATTGATATGAGTTTGTGATCCAGGGCTTCACGCTATTTGAGATAGTCAAACAAACAGATTCATTTTTAAATTTTGGATTTATATATGGTTGCCTATATCATTTTTTTAGGGTAGTGGGAGGAAAAATTGTCGTTGGAACGCCACTCATACGTACATAGACACACACACACACACACACACACACACACACATACATACATATATATATATATATATATATATATATATATATCATTCTGTGTGAAATCGACAAGGGCCTGGCAATCACGGACACGGACACGGGTACTTTTATAGAGCTTCATGATAGAAATTGAATGGTACCGATTTTACATCTCTAGGAAAAGTGTTCCTAACATATGATTCTTTGACCCTTGCCAAAAATGTGAATTTTAGAAAATAGTCACAAAATTTAATTATCAATATGTCAGCTAAATTTGCTAAAGAGCTAAATTTAAAGTACTTGGATGGATCTAAAAAGTGATCAATTTATTTATTTTTTAAAGGTTAAATAAGATAATTTGACCTTGACCTTAATCTTTGGCTTTTAATCTCTCAAAAAATCTATCTTTAATTTTTTTTTTTAATTTGACATACAGAGACATAGTGCACTACGTGGCACAAGGTCCTCAAACGACACTCCGCGCAGGTATTGAATTCAGAGTTGCCCTTCTCCTAGACCAGTTGCCAATCCAGTCTGCCTTGCTATTTACCCAAAGCTGGACGGAGAAGAAGAGGATTAATACCTTTCCAAGGGGATATTAGCACGATTTGACTGGAATTCGAACTCGGCTTTCCGATTCCTCAATCCAAGCCGCTATCCATTACTCCACCATAGATTCAAACTGATAAAGATGTTACCTTCACAGACTTTTACAATATTAAAAGATTACTATCGGTTAACTGTTATATTTTTAAGAAAATTTTTAATGTGTTGTCTATGAATGTGTTAATAAATACAGTATTTAACTTATATTAAATCCCTAAATTATTTGTAAAAGAGTTAAATATTTAAATTGCTAGCAAGAATCAAATTAATTTCTTCGTAGATATTTTAGACATTTAAATTACTATCAAACATTAAAATCTATTTTTTACATAAATTGCTAAAATAATACCACCCCTCTCCTTCCTACGTGAAACCTATTTACAGCCTCTTTCTCTTTACATCCCCCTTCTTTTTTTTTCTTTTTCTTTTTCTCTCGTCTCCCCTCCCTTTTCAATATATCACTTCCGTTAAGTTAACCGATTAAATAGGTCAAGGTCTGGTCCCTCCTCCCCAATACTAAGTATGAGTGATAGAAATATTAAATAAACCCTCTCTAAACTCGACCATGTCTCTCAAACCACCCCTCATTACCCCCTCTGTTAAATTACAAAAACTTACACTACCCACCAAAAGTATGAATTTTCATTTCATTTCATTTCGTTTCATCTTTTGGAAGTGATGATCCAGAGTCCTTTAAAAGGGCTCTGGTGAAATAAATTATTATAATGGAACTTTAAAGTGGCCTGTTATTTATATATATATATATATATATATATATATATATATATATATATATATATATATATAATTGAATTGGATATACTACACTAACTCTAGTATATCCAATTCAATTATTAGCAATGATACTTCTCCCATGGTTAGCGATTTGCAAAAAACCAACATAGTTTTCAAATTCAAGGGCCCTTTGGGAGATTGTATCTACAACGAATTAAATAATATATATGTTGGTCACACCGCAAACTCGCGTTCTGGACGCTTGACACTATATTTGAATGACTCTAACATTTTTAGGCATTTCAAACAACATGCCTGGCCGCATACACAATTCCGTAAAATCCTTGTAGAAAACACAACTATACTTAAACATGAAAACAATAAACAAAAGCTAAAAATTCCAGAAGCTATATACATAAAACAGTTGAAACCTAACCTAAACAAAATAAACTATGTAATCCCCACAAATATCCTTAAATGTCTATAATTGGTAACAGAAGCCATTGGTTTATACTAACGTATTCCCATGCTTAATACTTCTCGAATTCACTCTCGCGTGGTCATGTGTGACGTCATGAGCTGTGATGCGATTTTCGCTTCCAGCGTCTTATATGCACGTGTTTATCGTTGCTTGGAAACCATCCATGTAAACAGAAACAGACTATCATCATTTTCTTGTCCGTGTATTGCATAAAATATTGTACTGTAATTGTCATCTTTGATAATGGCTTATGTAAGCCGAAAGCTTAGATAGGATTAAAAAATATGTATCAATATTGTGCTTTTCTTTCTTCGTTTTTATGATAATGTTATTAAGCCTATCAGGCGTTATGAAAAGATTTTACATAAAATAAATAGACAACACTTGTCTATATTATTTAATGAAACATGTATGAATATATATATATATATATATATATATATATATATATATATATATATATATATATATATATATATTAGACAATTTGTATGACAAAGTTGAAAATGTTTTTTCGTGTGACGTGTTTTATCCTTTAGGAATTCATCAGACTAAATTTGTTACATTGGTGCGACTATACATGTGCACAAACGGTGGGTACTGGGAATTTAAAAGTTTAATTAATTTTTGTAGGTATATAATCTCGCTGATGGAAACAGCCGATGGAAACAGAGAGAGTCAGTATAAACCCACTTGTATTCCTGATACAATGGGACATCACGTAAACCTCCTTGACTTCCTTCTGAAAATGCTACGGGGGTACTACTGACTATTCGCAGATGAATTTTGAAGTTAATGCCAAACCAAAACCATCTGCTGATGTACCATATCACAGGACGATCTTTCGCTATCCCAAAGCTAACTATCACAGCTTTAGATCTTACTTTGCAAAAGATTTTCTTTCAGCTTTCTTTAAAATCAAAGCTACCAGAATGGTTTCGCTCATCTCTGAATGGATCTCCTCAGGCATAGATAATTTTATCCCAAAGGAGAAATACCAACACAAACCAAATAACCAGCCTTGGTTTACCTCAGAATTTGCTAATACATAATTACTACAAAGATCTCTTCCACACAGAATGATGTCGTGGGACTCCTGAAGCATTCCCAACTGCTCGCAATCATTGTAAGAGAATTATAGAATACTATAAAGGCAGATATGCACAGTCATTCAAAGTTAAAGTTAAAAAAAAAAAACGACTCCATTCCTGTGAATTCTAAAATATCTTGAATAAAATTCGCAGTAGAGCCAAAGTATCAGTGTCAGCCTTGAAGTTATTACATAACCATATGACAAAGCAAGGCTCTTTGATATGAAATTTGCCTCGACATTAGACAATAAGGACCACCCTTTATCTGAATCACCCCTTCTCACGCAGCACAAACTTTATATTTCTATCATGGCGCGGGACATTTCCAAACTTATCAAATGACTTGACTCTAAGGCCACCGAATCGGACACAATCCCAGTGGCTGTTTAGAATATCAGTCCAGAGTTACCTCCAATACAATCAAAACTGTCTAACCGATGCTCGAAGGGCATATATTTTCTAAGTATATAGAAATATCAACTGTATGCCCTGTTTTTAAGAATGTGGTTGAGCTTTTATGTCTGTTGCAATATCGACTCATTAGCCGCCTTAGTGTCATCAGTAAATTCTTTGAATCTGTAAGAAAAAGAAGGTTTTTGAACACCTCAACAGGAACAAACACCTGAGCGATAACCATATGGATTTGGCTCTGCTAGATCCATAGCTAATGTCCTGTCACAGGATTAGTGAGACACTAGTCAATAGTTTTATTAGGAGGGCATCGACCTCGATATATCAAAAGTCTTTGACAATGTGTGGTATGGGGGGCTGCGACATAAACTCTCCAGGTATGGAATCTCTGGAAGAGCTTTCTCAATCATCAAGTCCTTCAGTTATTAATAGCCAGTTATCAGAAGCCCAGTCGGGAGATCAACGCCAGCGTTCCCCAGGGTTCTCTCCCTGTTTCTGCCAAGGATCTGCTTAATTACATAATCCGATCTTTATTGAATATCAATGTGTATTATAGGTACACCTCCAAAACTCTGGATGACAATAACCTATCAACCGATCTTTCCAATAACCTAGCCCTGATGGCGCAATAGGGAGAAGGACTGGCTTGTAAAATTCAGTACGTTCAAAACCTAACTGCTAACGTTCCACCATAACTGAACAGATCCTGAACTTTCACCTATTATGATGGATGGACATTCTCTTAAGGAAGCTTCTTGCCTTGAATATCTCTTTTGATTTAAACTTACTTCAGACTTCAGTTAGAACATATACTCAAGGTATTGCAAAAGATGCTAGGAAAATGGTCGGTTCATTATACTGCTCCATTAAGAAGACTCCTGTTATAATATTTACAAAATTTATATCAAACCAAAAATGGAGCTACATAGTCTTCACTTGCCTGTTTTGATTCAAAAGCATCTACGCGGCCTTGTGTGAGATTAATTATTGTCCACCATAAAACTCATTTGCTTTAGATGAAATGTCGCAAGCATCACTTTATTTTCTCAGTTTCCATAGCAAATGTTCTGACGAAATATATTCTTTGTTTCACCAACCCTGACTATTGTACCTGAGACCCGCCATACCATAGAAATAGAATTCAGAGAAGTTCCCACCAATTTTAAACCGAAGTTTGGTTTTAATTGAAATAATATCGCCATTACATAGCTGAAAAGAGTGTGTCGAAGTATTTCTAACAGAATATATACAAATATGCAAGAAACACATTTGAACATTGATCAACTACACATGCATATAACTACAAATACACTTATGTAAAAAAAAAATTACAGTTTTCTTATAATGTCATTATTACTATTAGACATATTTCCGTTTATTTGTGAACATATTCCTTATTATATTATAATGGCAAGTTCTTCGTGATATTGAAAAAGGAAAAAAGAAACATGGAAATAAAGTAGAAAACGGAAAACACAAAAAATCACGGAGAACGGGATTTTGCTACTGAAAACAGAATATTCCGACTGTAAAACGTAAAATTCCTGGGCTGGAACTTGACAAAATCATTAGTTTGCATAAATTTGCAATACACAGCAAAATCAGTCACTTACGCATACGTGCTATGATCTATATTGCTGCAACATATTCTATAGATAACATAGGACCATAACCTAATTCTTGATGTTAACATGGCTAAAACAGTCACTGCTGGTCGAACCAGTGAAAATACCCAGTTATGATATTAGCATATGAATAGCGTGGCACGCGCCATCAAGGGTAATAGAAATAACAGTTGCTTGTTTAGTAATTATATAAGATTTTGAAATTCTGGTTTGATTATCTTTCACGATGAATAAACGAAAAGCTAGCAAACTTGGTGGGTGCACACTTTTGGCAAAATACAGAGCTGAAGAACCAACTGTCTGTGATAATTTTTATCATGATGGTGATTAATTATTTTACAGTTTTTGTCAACACGCCGTAGACTGGACTCGGAGCAACACGCTTGTGGATCATCAGAAATCGCTGAAGCACAAAATATAAAGATGCCTATAGACTATATATTTTTATATTTTACTCTTTACACACAAGTGTCTGATTTTCACATGTTTTTATGATTTTGAAACAAAAAAGGGAAAATTAAAGTTTTAGAACACGTCGAACTTGTCACTCTTCCTTATTACTTGGCTTTCCCGAGTTTCCTTATTTCTTGATGCTACTCAAAAGTTGCCACTCAGTAAAGACAATCGACTCTACTGGAGCCATTTTCAACAGTGGTTTAGGATAATGTTACAAATTAAGGACAGTTGAATAAATAAGTGTCAATTATTAATCCTATTCAAGAAAAGTATAATGTGGAGTTGCTGACAGAATGGTCAAATTTAATATGAAAGATGCATGCATTCTATTCAAAGATCACAAACCGAAATTTATCAATAGCTTGCAGTCCCGTTTAATTAATTCCTCTAAATCTGAGTTGGGGTTAATTTCTAAAAGCATTCTTAAGAAAAAAACATCATGTGTCCTAGATAAATATTCAGTCAACCTTTGGAAGGATTCGGTTGCGACGATTAAATACTTCCTAAAGGTCACCAATAAAAGGAAAGCTACTTTCATCCAATTTGATATCTTGAATTTTTACCCTTCTCTTTCGGAGGAACTATTAATTAACAGCCTTAATTTCGCCAAAAGATATACCGAAATAACGGAAAATGATCTGGACATGGTTTTAAAGTCAAGAAGATCAATACTTACATACAATGACGCTACTTAGGTGAAGAAGAATAAGGAAAGTTTCGATGTACCTATGGGAGCATCCGACTCTTCCAAAATTGCAGATTTAGTGGGCATATATATTTTAGACACCTTGAATAGAGTAGTTAACCTTAACCAAGTTAGAATTTATAGAGATGACGGCTTAATCATTGTCCCTACTAGCAATGGTCTCTTGATTTCCAGCTTATATAAGAGGATCATTAGGGCCTTCAAATGCCTAGGTCTTAAGATTGAAATATCTCCCAACCTTAAAATAGTCAACCTTTTAGATATCACCCTCAACCTCCCCAATGAGGCTTTTAAGCCCTTCCATAAAGTTAATCAGACACCCCTATATATCAATGACCATGCTAACCACCCGAAATCTGTAATAGATCAAATCCCCCAAATCGTTAATACGAGAATAATTAGGCTTCTAGCCAAAAAATCTTTAATGAAAATAAATTTATATACAACCAAGCTCTCAAAAATAGTGGTTTTAGACAGGAATTAAACTGTAACGAAGAATTAGTAAATCATAGTAATAATAGATCTAAAAACAGAAAGAGGAAAGTAATATGGTTTAACCCACCGTATTGCAGGCTTTCCAACATTGATATAAGAAGGTTCTTCCTAGTGTTAATAGACAAACACTTTCATAGTAAACATCCACTATATAAAATTTTCAATGGGAAGACACTGAAAATTAGTTATTCATGTGTAAGTAATATGGAGAAAATTATATCTTCCCACAATTGTAAAATACTTAAAAACTACCATAGTAGTGAAACTCGTTTTAGGGACCCAACCTGCAATTGTAGGAGTAGAGCAAATTGTCCAATCAGGGGAAAATGCATGTATGAATGTAATATATGAAGCAACAATCTTCCCCGTAGAAAATATCAACCAGAAAAAAAAGATACATATGTATATCCGCTGGTAATTGGAAGCAGCGTCTATATAACCATAGATGCTTTTTAAATATCGATACCTTAAAAATCAAACTTCCTTATCCAAACTCTACTGGGATTTAGTGGATAAGGGACTAACCCTGCATTTCGAATGGAGATTCTTATCACGAGCGAGAACCCCTAATAACTTCCGCGATCGGTGTGATCTATACATTGCGGAAAAAAATATCATTAAAGATAAAAATCAAGATGAGTTGCTGAATCTTCGCAGTGAGATCATTTCCAAATGTAGACATAACAAACGCTTTAAAATATAAACACGGTTTTATAAAGTTTTGTTACCTATAACAGTTGCATCTTGGATCACTAACATCGGATATGACATTTAAATGGAATGACTCTTATGATTATCTATATATATCATTGTCTGTGCTTATGTGATGCTCAGTATATTTTTTTGATCATTTAATTTGTGTTAGCAAACTTTATTCATGTGTTCGTATATTGTATGTGGGTATGTAGGTAAATAGTTTTCCTAAATAACTGATAGGTTTCTGATATTTTTATATACCTAGGTATATATATAGACTTAAGAGATAGATACGCGTTAATCACGCCGTGGGTTTTTAATATTGTTAACGTTTTCTTTCTCAGTAGATTTTTTAATTACAAATTAGTTTAATTCTACCCATCTATTTTTTAGATGTTCAATGTATGTATGGATTGATGTGTGCTTTTTACCTTTTAATTTATATATATATATATATATATATATATATATATATATATATATTATATATATATATATATATATAATTGAATTGATATACTATACTGTGTGTGTGTGTGCATGTATAGATAGATAGATAGATAGATACGTTGTATATTTGTTTAGATGAGTGTGTGTATGCATATGTATGAATGTGTGTAAGGTTTTATGTATATATGTTTATGTGCACATATGTATACGTCTATGTGTATATGTTTACATGTATGCATGAGTGTATGTGTATGGATATATATATATATATATATATATATATATATATATATATATATATATATATATATATATATATATATATAATGGACTCTCCTCGGTTTCGACATATGAGGATCTGACAGCTTGTTGATTCAGTTATGAAATTGTGTGCGATAATCTTAAGTGGCATTTAAGACCCGCTAGTGATTTACAAAGGAGGCCACATATGGAGCAAGAGTGAGGATTCTGAGATGAGCTCACTGTTAAGTTGGGTGACCTTTTAGATTTTGGTCTCGCTTCTTGAAGATGATTCAGACAAGCAGATTGAAAATTGCTGAGTCCACTAAAATACGTTTATCTACCCGCTCCAAGGGTGTTATGTGGTATATTGACTGCTGACAAGTTGCTTTTGAGCTTGTCTTTGTATCTTAGCCATGGGCGTCCTACATTCCTGTAGCCCTGATCTAACTGGCTGTACATTAGGATCTTGGGTATCAGACATTCTCAAGACATGACCAGTCCACCGTAACTAAGACTGTATGAGAAAGGCTCAATTCCTCCAATATTACACCTGTTAAACAAGTCTACGTTAGATGTCCTATCTTGAAGCTTAACTCTACAGATTGCATTTAATTAGTTTCATGATATATCAAATATTTTTTCGTGTATAGATTTCTGTTCAGAAATAAAGTTATCCCCAAATCTCAAACTACTGTGGCTCTTTGATGAACGAAGTTCCACGTAGCAATTATCTATAGAAATATCACAACATTATAGGAAAAAACTCGTTTTGTTAAATTTACAGGAGACCTTCTACCCAAGTCAATATGACTTATCGTTCCTGCATCAGTCATTCAGGTATCAACAACTCGGTAGCATTATCGTGAGCCATTGAATTAATGATAGTGTTTATCAGATGATAAGTATAATGAGAGAGAAAAAAACTGCACAACGAATAGAACCAAAAATAAACAGACTAAAAGCGTGTGCATAATGATTTTATTAAGTCTCAGAATAGCTTAAATCTGAGTGCTGTATAGAGTACTGTATTGTAACATCAACCCAAGGATGAAGCCGTTTTTCTAAGAACTGGTAGGGACTTTGTCGATTGAGTTTACAACAAGATATTTTCAAGAATCTGATACTTTTTACGCTTTATGCGTAAGAAGAAAGAAAATATACATGTAAAGAGATTAAAACCGATACAATAGCTCTTCTACAAGGGAAGTAGAAAATTCACTACTCATGAGGTGAATGTGATTACAAACGTCTTTTAGATTACGAGATACTTTTGAAAATTTTATCTCTTGAATTTATTTCTCGTTATCCAAGATTTAAATAGACATACATGATTTTCTTACTCAGTTTCAAACTCAGGCTTAGGTCCAGATGTACGAATAGATAAGATGGTCTGTCTATCTATATATCTATATATATCTATATATCTATATCCATATACAGATATATACAGGTTGGATTAAAAAGAAAAAAAATAAGTCTGTCCAATTTTCGAATAAAGTGTTGTGTGTCGGAAAAAAAACATTGTGGATGGATAAACTGTCATAAATTCCTGTCTGTGTTGTTATTTATTCAAGCACTTTCGAAAGTTTCAGACATTTTCAAGAATCAATACGGTTCCTGTCCGGTAGACAGTATATATCATACACATTTTGAAACCACCTGAACCAGATGACCTTCATTTCTCTGAAGTAAACACCCTACAATACAAGCAGGGAATCGAACTCACACATGAGAACACGGAAAAAAGGTAATGAACTGGAATAGATACGTTCCTTTGATCTCAACCAGAAGCGGGAGTGCAAATCCTAATCTACAGAGATTAAATATTCTGATTCTCATCACAAGTGCCAGACGTAAATGATCCTGTTCAAATTTTATGGATAATATGCTAGTACATCTGCAGTGCATATATATACATATACATACTCACACAGTCACAGACTGAAACGCACACACATGCATATATATATATATATATATATATATATATATATATATATATATATATATATATATATATATATATATATATATGTTAGTTCTTAACTGAAACGCCAAAACATTCCGTCGTTAATGTGTTAAATATTTAGAAGATGACACGTTATCCTAGAGATAATTATTAAAAAAATAGCAAATTGTCATTAGTCTTACTTGAATATATATTCGAAAGTTAAAAAAGTTAATTTTCAGATTCAATTGTCCGTCAATGAAAATGTTTGTTTTGCATCGTTCACTTCGTTTATAAAAATTATTATATTACGTTCTTCCAAGCAGATTTAATTAAAATGTAGCCAATTATTCATAATACATTAAAAGAAAAATGCATTTTTAGGATTCTGTCAAACAGTTTCGATAAACACTTTCCGATTTCCAACTAACAACCATCTCATATTTCTGAATGAACTAATCCAGATAAATACACTTTTCTGTGAATCCAATATAAACTATTAACAAGGAATCAAATTGCAATAATAGAATCTGAAGTGAATATCCCACCCAAAGTTATTGCAGTTTATCTATTTATTTTTTTACCAAAGGAAGGCCAAGAAAATGGTGGCCTGAACACACGACTTTAATTTCTTCTATTTTATAAATTTTCCTGAAATTAAATTTTATGTCTCTTTGAAGTAAAGTATTTCAGATTTGTATATGTTTCATTTAGTTATTTTTCATATAGAAGAAAATGTATATCTGCTGTGTTTCGAAAGGTATTGTGTATTAGGCGAAATGTTGAATTCAGGCAAGTAGTGTTCCTAATTAGATCGATCAAAGACAGCAATCGATGAATTGGCTTGTCTTTCATCAGGACAACACCAAGGCATCATGTCTCTTTGCATACCCGGTTGAAATTGGCTTAAGATGTCCTTCTGGACTCACATATAGCTTGTATCTTCAGATTGCTACTTATTTTGTTCCATAAGAAATATTCTTGGATGAAAGTAACTGAAGGTCAATTATCTGCAAGCTTATATAAACTAATTAAGGCAGTTCATCACTCATAAATATGTCAAATTGTAGGAAAATCTCATGGCTAAAAAATGATGCTGGCATTAAAGGTTTCAATTTTCTCTCGAATGACACGTGGCGTGGTGGGAAACATTATCAACAGCAAATATAGAAATATATCTTAGCCTTTGAAAATCTCGGGCATGAAAAGAAATAATTCAACAATAGAAATAAGACATTACAAATAATTCAATTTATTCTACTTGATCATAATGATTATAGAAATATAAAAAGTAACTGTTTCCGATTGATCGCACTATTAATTTATTTTATACGAATACTTCCAATGTATTGCAAAAGCTTTTGTGCATGTCTAATAAATAATAGGTGTACATATGTAGACATGCATTTACGATAAATACACGTATTTATGGATTCTTAAATGAAATTGAAAACTCCTTTCAAGAACTTTTCTTAATATGCACGACTTCTGATTCATCTATGATAAGGAAAAACGTTTTAACAGCTTAAATTGTTTATTTCTTAATTGTATTCGGAAGAATGATGCCTCCCTTGGGTAAAAGAAATGTTGTGATGAAAACATATATTTGAAATTAATATCGACAGTAAACTAAAAGTCTGATATTTCTCCGTTTGTCAGAAGAATCATAGCCTGACAAACATGCGTATCTGTGAGATTTACGTTTAACGATTAGATTCCTACTTTTCTACTTCCATTCTACCAATTGTACTATTTTCAAATCCTGGAGCAAAAATTCAGAATGGAGTGCAAATACTCCAGAATTCCATTTAGACAAAACGCCATGAGGAAACAACACTACAATGATGGAGTTTTCTTTGCAAACCATACATTTCAGCTTTGTTTGTCTCCTCAAGAGCTGAACTATAATAGCCTAATCAAAACAAAGATTTGTATTGAATTGCAAACAGATAACTACAAAAACGAATTGAACTGTAGCCTGGAGATATATTTTTTCTTTATCACTTTGAATTTATTTCTTCGACATTTTCGAATATTGACAATTAATTTGCTGACTTATATTTTGCATCTGATTTCTTTTCGTTATATTTTGTTTACTTTATATTTATTCATCTTTTAAAATTTATTTATATTTATTATTTTTATCCACCTGTTCACGAGCTCTTTTTCTCTTTTCAATTTCCTTCTTTCTTCCTTTCTTTCTTTCTTTCTTTCTTTCTTTCTTTTTTTTGTTCATTATATGATCTGTTTCGAATATTTTCAGATTTTCATCTTTTTATTGATCTTTCTCTCTTAGGCTTGTAAATTTTACTCAAAAATAAGAAAAACAGCGTAGACATGATTTCTAGCTATGTACTTAGTACATAGCTAGTTAATGATATTGGACCAGTTACTGTCTTCCTTTGGATAAATTATGTGGTAAATTTCAAACTAACGCTGTTTAATGACTTATAAATGGATGTTTTCCTCTGTACAAGGGGCGCTGAATGGTTTTATCACATTTTATTGTAGTGCTAAATAACGGGATTTATTTCCATTTAATAAGAAAATATGTATTAATCATGAAACAGTGTTAAGAGAATCATTCGTAACATGTTTGCAATACAAGTATTTAGAGTTTTGGTTTATTAACAAATATATCCGCATATATGGAGAGTTTGCATCTATAATTATAAAAAGATGGATTAATACATCTGGTATTAACGGCTGGCAATGTTTTTCTGTGTATATGTTTCAAAATACGGATTTCACAAGTTCACTTTTAAATAATCCTGAATCGGACAAAATATTTTACTTTCAACCCACCAGAAATATATATTAATATATTTTTGGTGTAGGAAAATATTTACAACATTTATTTAATCTATCAATAATCCGTACTACTGTTTAAATGTAACTTTTTATCTACTTAGGCTATTCGTGTGTCAGAATGCCTATGACACGATAGGTGCTTTGCTTTGATTTTGTCTTCTTCTGATGACGACATAGATTAATCGATTTCCGCTGGACCTATGTATGATCTAAACTAAGAGAAAGTCGATAGTAGATAAAATGGCTGACAAGACAAAAATAGAAGAGAATTTGCAATCCTTTTCGAGTTAAAAATTCTCATCCAATTTTGTTTTAAACGTACTAACTTAAATAATTTCCTACTTAATTCCTTGATGTCTACAAAAATGATTGTCAACGTCACTGATAGTTTCTCTATCCACTGATAATCTGTCTAAGAAGTTAATAATAAGTATTTTTTTTTACAAAGAACATGAATAAGAGTACAATTTTATTAAATCTAAATAAAAAAAATGTACATCTTGTTATAAAATATATAAATGTAAGATTTATTCAAAACTATCAGCCTGTACATATGCGCATCCAAATTCAATCAAACAACTTTCTGGAAAATAGAATTCTCGTTTGCAATCCAACAACACAATAGAAATAAATTGTTCAAAATAAAATATGTTATTCGGAAATTGCTGTAGTATAAACTTTAGACATTATCCAGTTTATGTAATAAACTCTGAAAGTTATAAGCGCGTTTTCTTTTCTTATGTAAGCTTGTGTACCGAAGAAATTTATGCATATAAAAAAAATTATTAAGTCTGTTGCATTGCAGTTTCGGTTGCATATTCTATTGGCTCTTGCTTACTTGACTGATTTAATGGTAAGGACGATATTCTTTGCACACAATGTAGCCATATTTGTTGGATCTAATGAAAAAAAAAACTAGTATGCTGCTTTTATATAACTTAATGTCTCTACTCTAGTTGAAAAGAAAAAAGAATAGAAAAAGAAATACATATTGATCGAGCTTAAATATTTATTTTCGTGTATATTTATGTATATTCAAAATGTTTCCAAAAGAAAAGAAACATACAGTTATTTGATTGTAAGTCAATTCGGTGGAGAGACGACGTAAATTGTACACACACATAAGGATCGACAATCTGAAAAATTTTCATCGAAATATTTTTGCAAGTAGATTTTAGCTGCAAACAAAAACTAATTTTAAAAATACGAGTCCACGATCTTTTTTAAATGGATTCTAATAAAGCCACTGTTCTTGGCAAAGAAATGGTTACTAAGCTCAGATTTTAACGCAGAAGCTCGCACTCAGGAAAAAGCTAAAAGCATTGGCCATTATCTTTGTAGAAATCTTTTTTTCAAGAATTTACATACAAAAAAGATTAAAGACATTTTTCGGAATCAGAAATATTGGAAGAAATAAAAATAATTTAATTACTTTTTAAAAATATAAATTTGTTTTGAAAACATTCAAAATAATTTTCAACGGATATTGATTTGATTTCTTTCATGTAAAATGAAATATATCGAAAGCTATGTGATTTTGAATAAATGTTCTATAGAGAGAAATATTAAAATACTTTTACAATACTGAGTATTTACAGAAAAATGAACAGAAAAATAAGAAAAAAACATAGAGAAATTTACATAACAAAATAATTCTGGAAAGTTAATTACAGAGAAAACCTAATTGATGATTGGAGTAGTTGCCTATTCCCTTCTACATAAATGACAATAATTTAGAGCAAGGAGTAAACCAAACAAGGATACTTGCATTCCCAAATTATATATCTCTACTCTGAACTGCCTTTGTGTTAGTTTCGCTAAAATATTGATACATATTGAAAAAGCATAATAAAAACAAAGTTTTATCGTAAAATCCTTTGTGTTATTATTAACGGAAAAGATCAAGTGTTTATAATTTTTGTTAAAATATTTTTTTCTTTTGCGTTAACCAAGACCATAAATTTGTAAGGAGTTTTTTGAGTGTGAAAAACATTGATTTGCAAATTTGCAAGAATCAGATAATTGTCGGATTTTAATGAAACTTTCAGGATTTATTCATAAATGAATGAAATTACTTTTTAAATGCTTCAGAAAATCTTTGTAAAAATCTTTTTTATATCTCTCATCACCACTCATTTACTTTTGTGGAATTTTGGAAAATTGTTTTCGTTTCCCTTTAAGTTAATTGTAAGGAAAAATCCTCGGAGAATTGAAATCATCAAATTATTTTGGTCCAGCAGAATCTCCAGTTGTAGAAAATGTGCCCTGAGTGGGAAAAAATCAATAAAACTAAGACATGATTTATTTGGAAAAGATTTTATTTGCTTTTAATAGATAAATTATATTATGCGGACTATTGTATAAAGAAAAATATTTTTGATGAATGATGAATTTTTATAAGAATTTTCACTTTTTAAAATTTTGATTAGAATGATTTATAAACTTTTAAATCTTTCAATATTTTGCATTGGTTAAATGATATTGTAATAAATTAAAACTGTATTTACTAATCTTAAATGGAAAAGCTCACTACATTTCAATGACCTAGTATTTTAAAAAGAGTTTTGAATGTTATATGAGAATTTTTATAGAATCGATATTCATACACGGCATTATCGGGAAATATGAGAGGTAACTATAGTAAATTTAAATTTTATTGGTAATATTCTAACATTTCCTTCACAAGCGTCTTTGGAATAAGGCTGAAAAGCCAAAATACCTAAAATTCAATAAAATATTAGAATGTTTAATATATTTTAATTTTTTAAAGATTACTGATTAGTAAAAAGTTTTTTTTATAAAAAAAAACGCGTTCACACTGTATTCGTCACGTAATTTTATTTCCATTATCTCCTTCTTATTTAAATTTTTCCAACATCAGGATGTCAATATGCCATTCAAAACGTAAAAAACCCACCTCCGTGTTAAAAATTATTTTTTGCGATATTTTTAAACTAAAAGTAAGTATAATATTTATTTTAAAACTCTCCGATAAAATATATATAAAACTTAAATTATAGAAATAAAACTTGATTCGTGATTTAACTCTGTTAATTATTCTGTCATAAACACCAAAGTTTCGGATACAAAGAAAAATATTCTTTTGTAACGTGACTTCTCAAATATTTTCCCAATTCAGAAAAATCGAGATTTCAGAGCGGATTTTCCACAACTCAAATTAAAGGTTGAAATACTTTTGTGCGAAATTTCTTTAATAAAAACAAACAATCCAATAGATTTTCGCATTCGAGAAGAGATCAAATCTTTTAAGTTTAAAGTACTCTAAAAAGATAGATAATACGATGTGGATATTTGAGACGTATTCGAGACAATGACATCTCACAAAACTAGATAAGAGATGTAATTAGCTAATTAGAAGATTATAATGTTAATTACTGTGTTCAAATCTCCCCAAAACAGAAGACGATTGGTTTTGTGTAAAGAGAAAAGAAGAAAGACGAGTCATCAGTAAAGAAACCTGTATCAATAAAGCAATAAAAGGAATAGAAAGAATATAGATATTAGTCAGAAACAAAAATATGGATAAAACTGGAAACATGAGAATATATATATATATATATATATATATATATATATATATATATATATATATATATATATATATATATATATATATGTATATCAAATATAAAAATTTAAATTAAAACAGATCCATGAAGCAATTAGCAAAAAACAAATGAAAATTTCTCAACATTGCTGGAAAATGCATAAAACGTTATATCCAGTAATAGTAGCCTAGGGGAAATGTGATTAAATTAATCATGTAAATTCTATCACAGTCAAACACACGGAAAATAAAAAAAAATAGTATCGTCTATGTGAATTAACGTTAATAATCAAAGAAGCAAACTCAGCAAACTGATCTCGTGGTTATAGTTCAATAGACAGAAAACTGATGGGGACAAAAACCATAGACGGATTAGTTTTGTGGATACATAAATAATATAGAGTCAAAACCTGAAGAACACTATGAGACTTCAACATTCAAAACCTGAAGAACACTATGAGACTTCAACATTCAAACAGATCTATAGATGATAGCCAGATATATTTTTGCTAAAAAACAAGAAATTATTACGATTTTACAAAAAAAAAAAAAAACTTGGAAAGAAACTTTAATCTGAGAGATTATTGAGAAACTTGATGGGAAATTGATGTCACGTGGTCTCTAATGATAGTCTTCCGATACTCGGGAAAAATCATGCAAAATATGGTAATAATGACTGACACACTGAGATTTGTCGTTTTGAAAAGCAATTCAATTAAAAGAAAAGATAGCCCCCAAAAAGCAGGAGATCGAGGAAATGTTAAGTAAATTATGCCATATAAACTTCTACTAAATTCAAACTTAAAGTACTTTCTCACACTTTGGAAACGAATGTAAATCTTTTCGTTCCTTTTACATATATATTAGCAGGTTATGTTTAGATCATCACTATTCTAAACCCAACTCAATCATTTGAACTCGGCATAAAATACACACAGCCAAACAAATTGTTAGATATGTCTTTCACATATCAAATAAATACTTGGAATTAACAAGTACTGAAGAAACGAATTATCAGAATTATATTATTGAAACATTAAATCGTTTTTGATCCTGATATATGCCTGCTATCTAATTAAATCCCTTACTAATTTGTGCACACTGATGTCTGATCTCCCTATATTAGAAATCCATAGGTTACTATGTCAGTAAATGTCTAAGGTTATTCGGATTTTAAAAATATAGTAACAAAACCAGCATACTGGGTTTGTTCGTCTTCAATACTACCACTACTTCCTCAAAACAATGACTAAATAACATAGAAGAAAACCATAATTTTGGCATCATAAGCTTTAGGTATTCCCTTGGTGAAAGACAAGAGGGAACCAATCATCAGCCTGCAAATATTTGTCATACTTGTGGTCCCTTAATGGCTTAAAAGAAGGCGACATTCGTTATCAAGAGATTGTAGAGATAAAAAGAAAAAAAGTAGTAGAAAGAAGGTTAAAATTTGCTACCGACTTAAAAGTAAATAACTTGTAAAGGATGGTTTACTTTTTCTTTAAATATGAATAGTCAAGATCCTGACAGAAATTTCAAGCCACCGGTTTGCTGGCTAAGCAACACAAATATGTACTACATCAAAGGCTGCAATACATTTGTGAAATAATTGTCAATGAAGAAAATTACCTAGCTAACGCGAAACCCGTAAACAATAAAATAAGAATCAAGAATTACCAAGATCAATAAACAAATCAGAAGCAAGATGCAGAAATGATAATCTTAACAGTCTAGAAGATTACAAAAATATAACTGTGAACTACAGAGATTTGCAAGACGACAGAAAGACACTCCTAGCTATGACAGACTACGAACCAGAGTATAAAACATATACTATATGAAGAAAAAGAAAGGTAATATCCGTAGTATATGAGGAAATATGGCAAAACTGGCAAGGACAAACAAAAACTTACCAAATACACGGAATGCTATCCTTTCAGAAAGAACGAAAATAAAATTTACCGTGACATAAACGATGAGTCAAAATGTAAAAGTAGACACGAAATAGCTTCTGGAATGCAATATGAGTATACCAAAAGAAACACAATGAAGTAAGAAAATGCTTAACGAAAGTGAAAATGCCTGTTCGTGAAATAGATAGGAAAACGCATAGAACTAAATATCTGCTCCTTAAAAACACACACACTGGTAAATATGCGTGTGGAAAGCACCAGATCTCGATGCGATCATCGGATATTTTCCCAAGAGTTACATCATCATATATAATGGACTACTTCATCTTGAAGATTGTCTAAAGAAATAGGAAACATCAGAATGGATGTCAGGAGAAAAATCTTTATCCAAAAAATTACTGAAAAACGAACTCAAGCAAGAAAGGTATAAAAATCCCCGGAAAGCCGTAGAAGAGAAAAAAATATCGGAAAAGGACCAAAGGACCGAATGATCTGCTACCCATTTGCCAGATGATCCAGAAGGAAGTTGAAGAAAGTAGAAAAAAACACTTTGTCATGATGTCAGCTGACTACGTTAATTTTTATGACATGATCTCCTACTGTTGCATACCCAACTGCCTCAGAATATTCAAGATAAATGAGTCAATGGCGGTATTCATGGCTAACTTCATCAAACACTGGAAAACTGAAACTAACTGCTTGAGGAAAACCGTTAATGAAAGTAAATTTAAGAGAGAAATCTTTCAAGAAATCTCTCTCTTTCTCTCTCTCAATATTTCCTCACTACTACATACGACTATTACTACTACTTAATAATCCAAGTTTAAAAACTGCAAGAGGTCCAATTGGGCAATATAAGGAACGATTCAAAAACTTCACGTACACGAATGATACAAAATTATTTGCCAAGAATAAAAAAAAATAACTCTAAATTTTGTTCAATAAACCAATTAAATAGGAATCAATTTTGAGATAGCGAAATAAACAACAATCGTAATAGATAAGGAAACCCTGTGACAACAAATAGAAGTCCCATACCGGATAACAAATCTATTTGAGTATTGGCCACACAAAATCGTTATGAATAACACTGAAAGATCTATTGTGATTCCATAAGTGGAAGACAAAAATATGAAATAAATATATTAGAAAGAGAAGTAAAATACTTGAAATGTAACGGAACAGAAAAAAAAAATTTCATAAGTGATAAACACCAGGAAAGCATCGATGTAATATATATATATATATATATATATATATATATATATATATATATATATATATATATATATATATATATATATATATATATATATAGTGTCTCTAGCTCGTCTATATTACTCCGGTTGAGTAAACTTCTGTAATAAAATTTAGTGTACATATAATTTAACATAGCATATACAGTATAAGAATTTAAGCATCCAGTTACAGTCTATTTTGTCTAACTATAGTTAAAGGAATATGTACGTACATGCGCTGGAATTACTAAAGAGCAAGGTATTGTGTAAAGGCCAACATGATTATTTCCCTTGATCCGCAGAATTTTTATAAAATAAAGAATAAAATGACTGCTCTCCGCTTTGATTAATCTTGACAAATTGAAATATATTTTAACCTGATGGAATTTTAAAGATGTTTTATATATATATATATATATATATATATATATATATATATATATATATATATATATATATATATATATATTATTCTGGCTTATGTTATTAGACTGATGAATGAGATCCTGTTTATTAATTTCATTGAGCTGAATTGAAATTGTCCGAGATAAACTAAACATCTGCATATAACACTTTTACATTTATAGACAGTAAGGCATTTCATTTACAGTTATGAAGTTTAATCAACAAAGTTATATTCCTTGAGAAAAATGACTTAAAATCCTCAAGATGTTAATTCTTAATAGTTAAGATCAAAATTTCTAAAGCCAGAGTCACGGATCTTTACCATTTACGAACGAACGCACGAACGAATATTCTAATGAGGAATTGCAGTTTACAGTAGAATTGACAGATGATTTACTCAGATCCAACCCGAGAAACCTGAATGCTGAAATTGTCAGTGACACAAGCGAATGCGGGCACACACACGCATACACACACACATACACACACACACGCATATATATATATAAGCGCTGATTTCTCTCTCTTTCTCTCTCTCTCTCTCTATATATATATATATGCATGTGTGTGTGAGTGTGTAAAAATGTATATCTAAAAATTCAAATATAAATAAAATATATGGCTAAAATGATAGTATGAATGACAAGTTTTCCTTGTTTTTATTCACATACACACACACACACACACATATATATATATATATATATATATATATATATATATATATATATATATATATATATAGAGAGAGAGAGAGAGAGAGAAATATATGTATGAAATTGTAATGTAAGATAGTGGTTTTGAGGCAAAACTTAGATTTAAACCTATCATATAATAAAAAAGTAAAAAATAAATATACCTCAGATTCTATGACAAACACTGTCCAAATTCAACCAGAAAGTACAAAATATGAACAGAAATATTAAAAAAAAAACGTAAATATAGCTGCACTGAAAAGATGCTACAAATCATAAAAAATGTGCAGAAAAACACCAGTACATAGTAAGTTCAAGTTTGCACATGAATGTTCACCAAACAGTAACTGCTATAGAACAATGTAATAAACAGTAAGCTACAGTAAAATATAAAAGGAAAACGAGAAAATATAGTGTAATAACACAAGTTCTCTGGAAACACAGAAAGCATTCACATTTTTGTTTCAGAACAGGAACAAAAACTCTTGAAAACAAATGGAACATTTACATCGAGGAAAAATAGCGATAATCTGCTTTGTAGATGAAGATAAACTTCTGAAGCTAAAATAACTGGTTATATCCTAATCAACCAAGACAACAAATTCTTAAAATTCAACCTACAACCATATAATGGCCAGAAAGACTAAATATAATCTCATGATCTCAGTCTAATATACTTCAAATATCAAAATTTAGATTCAAAGTGAAAAAGAATATACAAAACAAATATGTAAATGTAATACATAAATGAATAAACTCATAAATTTAAAATAAAATAAAAGAAAGACTATAAGAAAATGCGTTATCTGATCAGAATGAGAAAAAGTCCCGTGCAGGAAAAATAATGGGGAAAAGACATTAAAAATCTTCATCTGATGCCGCGACTAAAGGACTGATGATTCTCACACTGAATTCATTAATATCTGTTGGATCTGAAATTTAGCCGAGTTCAAATAACACTATTCATATCAAACACTGACGAACGTTTAGGAGCAACCGAGAACATAAAATTTGGGATTTTTTAAACAATAATGTTTACACTGTACAAGGCCAAAGATCCACTCGTGGTAGAGGGTTACAGATGAAGTGGAAGAGTTTATGGGAATGTATGGGGAAGGAAACGGTTAATCCAAAACTTAAACAGGTCAAGACATTAGTGATCGGGGAAGTATCCTTTTGGAAGAGTTTCACAAAGCAGCAGTTCGTAGATAGAATCTGCTAGAGTGGAACATCGCACCAATGAAATACGAAGGGAATGCCAGTGGTTCAGTACACTGTGCATGATTGAGCGGCTCATGGACGTGAAGTTTCCAATTGGCGGAACTAAGGAATGTAGTTCGCCTGAAGACTTTCCATGGAAATGGCGATAGAACAACGAGAGATTTGCAGAGTTTTGTCTGTGGAAAAGGGATTGTAGGGTGGGAAATATTTCTAGACTGGAAAGTAAAGACTGGGCAGCTCCTGCCAATATGTGGCAGCAGTACTCGATTTTTTGACTGATCTGGCTCTTGTAAAGGTAGCATATAGCAGAAGGTATCAGTTACTTACTAGAGCGGTACAGGGAACCGACCGTTTTCCAATATAATTAGTGATGGATCGTATATACGAGTTCCACTTGAGGTCTGGGATGAGCTTAAGTCGCAATAGGAACTTAAGGCACGTCATGTCTCGGAGATACCCGTTCATCACGATAGATTAAAAGTCAGGGTCCGCTCGATAATGATAAAACGTTACCAGTTTGATTTTCGAGGCATTGAATGCGATCAGCCAGCAGAACTGTTAAAGCGAGGTCAAAGGATAGATAAATTGCCAGACGCTGGTCATCTAGAGTTTTGGAGGTGCATTCATATACCGTTGTATCATCAGCATAGATGAAATGATCAAAGGCAAATAAGGCAAATGATTTATGTAAAGTAAAATGAGTTTTGAACCGATAAGCAAAACTTGGGGGAGATCTGCGTTGATCGCCGCTAACACTCACCTTCAGTGTTAGGAAGAACTGTTAAGAAGAACTTGATGAGTGAGAAAATATTTCCTGTGATTCCATAGCTAAAGAGCTTGTGCAGTAACTCTCTATGTCACACATTGTCGAAGGCCTTTGAAATATCTAACGTGATCGTCCTTGAGATGTATTTGTCTAATGCGTTACTGATTCTGTGAGTAATGACAGTTAGGATATCAGCAGTAGCACGTGCCGATCAAAATCCGTGCTGATGTCCTTTAATGTGCTGTTCCTATTGAGGTAGTCGACGACCTTTTGTTGTTGCTTTTCTCTAAATGACACTGAAGGCAACCAATGCGATTTCATCTTCTTAAAATCATAGCCTTGACGCTTTCTTATAGGGTCAAGACTTTGATAAAATGCTTTCATCTGAAACTTACTTTAGGGGACTATAATAAATCTTTGAAACTTACTGAAACGTTTATTGTGTCAAGTAAATAAAGAACATAAATTATACAAGGAATAGTGCTGTCACCAATATTTGTATAATATAAGGAGGGTGCATTAATATTTATTTACTATCTCTCTCTCTCTCTTTATATATATATATATATATATATATATATATATATATATATATATATGTGTGTGTGTGTGTGTGTGTGTGTGTGTGTGTATTTAGAAGCAAGGATTCTTTCAAACAAGTTTTGTGTTGAACAGTGTAGACAATGTCAGTTTTCTAAAATTACGACTAAGTTGTTTTATACAATTGGTAAACGTTTCAATGTTCATTAGTGATTTTTTTAATCTCCGTACTTTCGAATATCACTACACTCGTTATCAAGAATTGTGTTTATAAAAAGAATCACTTAAAAATTCAGTTTGACCATCGTAAATGACGTCATATTTAACTGACTTGGAATAAATTCCAACAAACGAAGGTATGTCTCCGAATGTAATGACGATATTTACATTGAGAAAATACTTTATTGAGAACGATAAACATGTTAAAGTACACGTAGACATGCATGCCAATGTTGACATCTGTAAACAGCATGAAAATGATGGGTTTTTGTAAAATATATTTATATTTATGTTTACGGCATATTACACTAAATAGGACCACAAATTTTGCTGAACTTTGCGATGGCATATTTTGGTAGTCATCCATATTCATAGATGTCACACTATCTTTTAATGTATTTACATCCCAGAAATATTTACCGGACATTATTATTTACTGTAGACATCAGGTTTGTACTCTCTTTTTAAATTGTAATGTAATATTATGTTTCCTAGGCAATGTACTGGAGGTTTATCCCCTTGAAATGATATTTTACGAGTGGTGTGAACAGAGCAGTAGAAATGTTTTGAACTCGTGCCATATTTTCTGATGTGAAGTATAAATTGAAAAGAATCATTAATGTCAATATTGTCATGTAACAAGAGTGAGCTCTTGTGTAGGTCGCGGCAAGATGAACAAAAATATAAAGAAACAAAGTAAACTGATGGATATATAAAAGGAAAATGCAGAGCATATATATATATATATATATATATATATATATATATATATATATATATATATATATAGTTGATGAATCAAAAGTATTGTGTTGTTTTTTTATCATTTCACCCTGCAATGTGTCGATAATGCCATTAAAATGCCATTAAAATGCCAAATACTTTCAAACGCTTTGATATAACTAAAGCTTCGCCGTTCTTATCCAGTTTGACAAGCCCTTTTTAGTTTTAGCCGTTAACACATCGGGGGTTGACCTAGAGAAGCGAAAGCCATGATGTTTGTCTAATAGCGCGAAGTTCGATGCTTAATCGACTCTATTACATTGCCAAAAAAGCGGTAAAACACCAATAGGACGAAATTTCAAAGGAACAGACGGTACACAGGAGTTCTTAAAACAGGAACTGCAGAAGAGGATCTCCAACTAGCTAGGAATCCAGAAGCAGCAAGGTGTTTGTTAGAGAGAGCAGGGGCCAGTTTAGGAGCACCTCTATTTGTTAATATGGAGTATAAAGACAATATTATGTTGTTATTACTTCACTTATAATTTAGTTATCAAATTAGAAATGCCGTATAAAATATTCTATTTTATACGGCATTTCTAATTTGATAACTAAATTTCTTAATCTGTTTGACGAGAAAAGAAGAATATCGAAAACGAGAGCAAAGAGGGATTGATCTTGAAAGGAATACGTCAGTATATTGATAGAAGATAGGTAGCAGGAAATAAACAAAAGGAATCCCATTACGGTAGATGAATCAATAAATATGTTAAGATATATTAATAGTAAGATAGCTTTAAATATGTTTTATATCACCCATTTAATTACAAAGATTCCAAGCATGCAGTCTCTTTCTGTGAAACTGTTCCATCTGCTTGCTCTCTACCAATTAAACCTTACTTCTTTATTCTCTTTTTTCAGAATGTCATCGTTATTTCATTTTTGAGTATTTTTTTCTGTTTTCAAAGATTATCAAATTCACCTGAACGATCTTTCTTTTCATTCTTTGTTCTTCATTTTCTTTATTTATTCCTCCGTTTTTGTATGTTTTCTTTACTTCCTCGTATTTATTATTTCCTTCATTAACAGTTTTCATTCTTTTATTTCTTTCATAGGATCTCCTTTTTTATTAATTCGTATATTTTCCTTCCTATCCTATTTTTATTTATTTCCTCTTTCTTTCATTGCTGTTTCACTTTCCTCCTGCCAATACACAAAGCCTCCATCTGTTTCTAACAATACTTTCCTGTCAAATTTCTGCCTCTTTTCCCCTTCCATTATTGTGTAATGTCTACACTATGTTCCTTCTTTCCAGTCCCATCACTGCTAGATTTGCACTTGCTTTTTGCTTCAATTGGTTTCATAAAACACTGAGAAAACAAGCACAGAACTGTTGCATAATTTTTACCGTCCTATTCACTGTAGCGCAT
Source organism: Acanthosepion pharaonis (assembly GCA_903632075.3). NCBI lineage: Eukaryota > Metazoa > Mollusca > Cephalopoda > Sepiida > Sepiidae > Acanthosepion > Acanthosepion pharaonis. The sequence continues at coordinate 521,930 of CAHIKZ030003153.1, read as the reverse complement.
CGCATGGAAAATTGAAATGATTAGGAAACTTATTTTTCCCTTATTTTATATTTACTCTAAATGTTACTTTTACCTCAGATTTACTTCTAAAGTTTCTACATCATTTCTCACTTTTTCTAAGTTTTCATAATTTTCTTCCCGTTATATTTAATTCGTAAATCTGCTTTTCTCCAATTGTGTCCTTTCTAAAGCTTTTACATCCATTCGTAAGTTCTTTTTTTCTTTCCTTTCTTCCTTCTTTTTTTCTCTCTTTCACATATTGTTTCCCATTTTTCTAACAGAATTAATCTCTATAGATATTCAGTTTACTTTTTCTCTGTCTGTCTTATCATTTCTAATTTCCTGATCTATTTTTTTTATTTCCCTCCTTTTTGGATTATGTTTTTCATCCGTATTTCCTTCCTTAATTCCTGCCATTCTTTATCGTTTACTTTTTCATTTTTCCCTTCCTGCATTGCTTCCTTTTTTCATAATTTTATATTTATTTATTTCATTTCTCTTTCTTATGATCTTTTGTATTATTTCTATTGGTCTACTCTGCTTCTCAGCTTCTATGATACAGTTTCCTTTGCTGAAGATTTATATGCATTACTGTTGGCTCATCCTACTGAATTGCTCGGTAGACGATAGAGACCCACAGAATTCAAACGTGTAATAATTTAGGAAACTGCTACGTGAAGGTGGGAATTTGTTACTTTTTTTCCCATTGGCGATCTTCCATTTAAATCTAAGGTCATTGTTATTTGAGCATCTTCCTCAAAACTCCCAACCAGCCACAGATATCAACTCATTTAAGCACCTCAAAGGCTTTGAAATTAGCCATACTATTTAAATATTTATTTTAGGAAACTTCGGATGTTAGTTTATCGATTATAACTTGAATATGACTTGGTGATAGACATTATCGATATAATCTTATACTCATTACTGCTGGTTATGAGAATTCCATTCAAAATTACAACAATAAAAATATAATTATTATTATAGAAAGAACAATTTGCATCTTGATGGACAGTCAATGCAGCATTGCTTTGTCGCTATAACTTGAATGACTTGAAGCTGTGTACTTTCACACAGTCATGCGCTACATGTTTCACAATAAGTGTTTATGAAAAGAATAATAACAGAATTACTATTATTATGTCTTATACAATAATTCAACAACAACAACAACAACAACAACAACAATAATAATAATAATAATAATAATAATAATAATAATAAAAACTCTGCTAAGTAACCATAATTTATTTGGGAAGGACATTAGGATAATCCAGAACCTATACTGGCTGAAAAACACCTGCATACGGGTAGTAAATGAATTCAGTAAATACACAAAAATACAAAGGGATACATTTTCTCATCGGACTCATTCAACCTATACAATGATGCGATTCTGAGAGAATTAGAAGTCCTTAATCTTAACAACATATGTTATACAGGTCACGCACTTCTGATAACAGACATGGAAAGAAGATAACACGAACTCATACAGAAGATAGTGGAGGAAAACAAGAAGAAAGGAGAATTATAAGAAAAAAATGTTAGTAGAAAGAACAGACCAATATGCAAATTATAAATTGAAGATACCAAAATCAAACAAGTACAACAATTTAATATATCTGGGAATTGTTTTAACAGAGAGAGGAAAGTGCGACTTTGAAATCCGAAGGCGCATTGGAATAACGAAAGTTGCCTTCCAAAAGATAAGAAAAATATTATGAAATAAAAAAAGAAAATATCGTTAGAAACAAAGAAAAGAGTACTAAACTGTTGTGTAATATCACTCCTTTTATATAGCAGTGATTGCTGAACAATCTCTTCCCAAATGAAGAAGAGAACTGAAGCAATAGAAATGTAGTCATACAGAAAGATGCTGATATTAACATTGACCGAACACGTGAGCAACGACTATGTTTTAGAGAAAATGGAAACAAAAAGTACACTTATACTTAATATCAGGAATCGATAGTTGAAATTTCTGGAGCACAAGAAGGCTTGTAAAATGTGATATTCACAGGTCAAACTGAAAGCAAGAGGAACAAATGAGAACAACGCATAAGCCATCTAGCAAGCTTGAGTAGATATTTACTCACCCCCCCCCCCACGAGGTCAGGTTGTGACACAAGGTTGGTTTAATGTGTGGAGCCCGAGCTCGTGCACCCGGGCAAAGAACAAAAATTCCCCAAGCCCCCGGAACCGTTGGTTGCGCTGGCCTCGGTGCGAGCACTGATCCCTCCCTCTGGTGCAATGGGAGGGCGCGGCCTCGGGCAGCTGTTCCCCAGGGCTGGGCACCTCTTCAGTATAATTTTCTCAGTTTTGACTCTGTCCTTTGACGGAGTTGCCCCTGAGCGCACTCTGCCCAAAGACAGAGATTCAACTGAGAGATGATAAGTAGATGTGTACCTACACAAAAAGAGTAAGGTTCACACTAGCTTGAGTAAATGGTTGGCGAAACAAGTTTTGGGTGATAGCTAAAAAGGACAGGAAACCTTGGATGCGATGATCGCCAACTTACTGATGGGACACGGCACACAGAAGAGAAAGAAGACACTACACATGGTTCCCAGGACTTCTAATCTTAATTGATTGGAGGTGTACATTCTTCATCTTGGTGAATTAGTATGAGACACTAGAAATATGTTCAGTGCAACAGATATACTTGTCATTTATCTGACCATAATTGATCGGCCATGTAATATCATGGATGATACACTTTACATGTCTGTGCATGAGCGAGAGTAATGGAGGTGGTAGGGCTGCTGGTTATTGAGAGAGTGGTTTCTTTTTCAAGCTTGAAAGAATGAGAAGTTTGAGAATAGGGAGGATTGAAAGAGTGAAAACAATGAAGAAGATAGAAGATAGGGATTGATGTTGCAATTAAATTTTTAAGATTGTACTTACTAGGGAAGCAAAACAACAACAACAACAAAAAAAAAACGGGAGTTCCCCAGGCGGCAAGTGCGAGAAAAGAAACTGCTGGAGTAGAAGTGGCGGTTGCATTTAACTTTTTTAACAGTAAAATGGTGGACCTAGTTGCCAATCTAATAGCATGCTTAAATTCATGTAGTCAGAGCACCAGGAAAAAAAGCTTGTCAAAGCATTTGCCATGAAGATATTTGTCACCAACATGACAATATTTTCAACAATGTTGAGATGACTTGTCAGGATCAATTGCATTACAGATCATTCTCTGGATTTTGTCAAGAATCTCTAGATGTACAAGTGGCAGCTGTATTTAATGCATGGCCATATGGTAGATTTATAAATGTTCAAGATGGATTCTGATGAGAAAAGTTTTCTGACACAACACAGTGAAATATTTTTGCTCGCAGTAGATGAAGCAATTGATTCAGTATATTCACTCAACTTCATGTCAGTGGAAAATGTGAGGCCAAGAAGGAGTACCATGTTGCTCTCCTGGAATTTGGCCTCAGCTATGCTGATGGCAGGCAGGAAATTTTGTCTGTGGTGATTAAATGAAAGCTGTTTTGTTTTACAAACCATTTCTTAGCCTAGTTAACCACTGATTTGAGGTCCTTTTCAAGAGCAATTGTTAGGTGAGAGTAAACCTGGCAACTACTTTTTGATGATGATTTTCTAAGAGTAGATTTAACCATGTCAAAAGACCAAAAGTATAGAACACCAAACCATAATTGATCTAGTGAGACAAGATTGCTAAACTATTACACCATATCAAAGTGCCCATCTTTTGTCTTTGATGCATCATGTGAATGTCAAATTCTCAAAGGCCTTATTACTCATTATGTGTCCAAGAAATTGCAGCTGCAACCTTTTTGATTCTGATTATAAGTTTCTGTTTTTCTTAAAACTTCTTTGTCACTTTGGCACTCCATCCATGTTAATCTCAACATCTTTCTATAGAACCACATTTCCAATGCCTCCTTTTCATCAATCAGGAGACTGTCTAGCATTCACTGCTATATAGGATGATTAATATTACATAGTAGTTCAGCACTTCTTTGTTTCTCACAAAATGTTCCTGTTTCTTAGTACTTTATATATCTTTGGTTATTGCGATGCATATTTGGATTCTGGTGTTACATTTTTTTCATCCTTTAGTAAAAACTTCCATGATTTTTAAATTTATGTACTTGTGCACATCTCCAATTCACAGTTTGCATTTTGGGTTTTTTCTATTACTGATAACAATACATTTTGTCTTCTTGCAAATCCTTTTTTCCCAATTTCCTTTACTAATTTTTCTAGAATGTCCTTGAGTTTTTCTTCTACGTCTGCTTTCAACACAGTATCTTAGAATTATTACCAATTCTTAATGAGATAGTTTTCAGAACACATGAGGGAATTCATAAAACACAATGGAAAAGTAAAGACTGGAACTAACTTTAAGAGGGGCAAAAAGTAGTTATTAGTTGCTCAATTGCCATTAGTTTTTCAGAACAATGACACTGATTAAAAGATTTTGGCTAAACTATTAACATAATGGTTAGAAATGGAGACATTGATATTAACAGTCTGAATTGTTTACAACGATATAAGAATCTAATACAGAATTGAGAAATTTGCAATACTGCACAAAAGAAAAGAATAAAAAGCAGAAGGAAATGAATAACTCTAAAAAGAAATTATTTAAAGATTAATATCATCATGTTTCTTAAATTTTGTAGCAGTTTTAGCAGCCCTTGCATTTTATTTTTATCTCTACAATTTGTTGTGAGCTAAATGAATTTTATTATCCTGTAACATTTATTTCAATTGCAAAATAGCATCTGATTATCAGCAATATTGTTCATTGGCAACATTTACAACTGGAATAATTTAAATGCAAGGTTTTTGCTTTGGAAAATGTAATGTTTTTGTTCACTTCATTAAATAAAATGGATGAATTATAAAGATTTTGTAAAAGTATTTGCTCTCAACACACTCCTTGCTCCTCATAGTATCTATTTGAAAATAATTGAATAAACTGTTTGATATTATTTATAAGTCTTCCTATAACATTGATAATAACACATGGACTACATGAACTTCTATTTAGGGAGTAAGTTGTTTCTATCTCTATGTTTAGTACTAAAATTATAAAAAAAAACACAACAAAATAACAAAATTTTGTTGAATTAATTGCTCAAATGATTAGAGTGTGTGTTTGGCAACTGCATATATTCTTGAAATGTGTGTTATTTCATGATTAGTAGTCTATATATTCAGTTGTTTAAACTAAAATATGTTTCTCAGTGTTCAACAACTATAAAATACTGAACTACTACTGACAATTTTCTGAAATCACAAAAACATTTCTTGTTTGCATCAAAAGAAAAAGTATTTTCATTGTGTTGTTCTTATGAAAAGTATTAATTTAAATTGGGGTAGAAAAGACCAAAGTCCCCAACAACATCAGTAAGACACAACTACCAAATTTAAAACAATGTGACTGATAATTAAAGATGTTCAGTATATGTTTGGAAGTTTGTGAGGTTTGACATATGATCTTGTCCTTTTCCAAAACCTTAGGCAATGACCAGAAAAGTATTATTCATCTGCATTTATGTGATACTAATGTAAAATATATAATTCCAATCTGATACAAATATTGCTCAGTATCATTACATTATTGAGTGCATATTTAAAATGAGAATAGAAGATTATTATACAAAATGGAGATGAGTAGCTGACCTAAACCTGAATGGGTAAAAATATTAAGCTAAAAGAATGCAATATAATGATATTTCCAGTAATCAAATGAGTACTTGACATTGGGTAAAGAATCTAGAACAATTTTCATCAAACTATGTGATAAATGCAGAAAAATACAAGCAGCCAACAAAATATTTTAAAGAAATATTTGTTCTAATGTTTAAGAATTGGATCAGACAGAACAAATAGAATTTGCATTCTGAGAATTAATTAACTGTATTATAATGTTGAACAAATTACTGTTGAGTAATAAAATTGCTTATGATTGGGTCATAATGCATACATTTGAATGGAAATATTTATCTTTGATCAATGTAATATTTTTATTGCTTCAGAGACACTTAATATTTAGTTATTTAGTACAGCGTATCAGGATTATGAATACAATGACAATGGATTGCCAAACAATTACAAAGTTTTTTCTATAACAAACATACAGGCAATGAAAAATATTTCAGCATAAATCAATATAAATAGATCACCAGTATATGGAGATTAATAATAAGACATATGATTATACATATAACATGCCAACTGTAAGAATGAACAGTAGGAATATGATTTAGTCAAGGAACTAATATTTTGTTGTTCTTGAATTATTGGAGGATTATATACTATATTATGTTATCAAGTGATATGAGAATATTCTTTAGAGGTTATAAACACTCTGTCTTCTATTCACTTTGGAATCCAGAAAATGTATTATTATCTCCTAATATTTTCTTAATTGCAATGTTTATTCAGGTAAATTGTAAGCTATGATAAACTCTGACAATCTTTTTGTATATATTGTTTGAACTAGAGTAATGATTACAAATTCAGATTAAGAATCAGAAATTTAATCTAGTGAGAATGGTAGAAATAAATGGAACAGTATGAATATAATGCAAGTTTTGTCTAACATGATTCACTATTTGAAATTGTAATTATATTTACAGACTGAAAATTTTGTTGAAATTAAAAATAATAATGGGATACATGCAAAATAATATGACAAATTCAAGTAAAACTTGATTTGATTATGTTCATCTTTACAGCATTTAACTGCTCTTATCGGCACCCAGTGGCAAGATAATATTAATGAGTACAATATCTTTGTAGGCATGACTTTTGATTAGGGGGAATATTAAATATTAATCATTAGTTTTACAAATATTAATATTGACAGTTCATCAAATATGATGAAACTTTCATTATGTATCCAAGATGAAACATATATGGCATTTTATATAATATACTGGATATAGGTTTTCTTTTATAGGTTGTTTTTAATATCATAAGATGTGTAGGCAGCATAGTGATTATTATGCCAGAAAATGGGATTCATATCCTGAGTTCAAATTCCAGCTGAGGTGGTTACATTCAGTTTCATAAAGATACCAGATGGAAATGTATGAATTCATCTCTTCTCCCCACAGCTAGAGTCTAATAAGAGACAGAATTGGATCCTATAGCCTTGGTTGGCAACCAGTGTAGGAGAAGAAAAATCATGAATTCAAAACCTCTTGAGTGTGGAGTTAGCAACTCAAACTTATAAAACCTAATTTTTTTTCCACTATTATAGCAGCAATAACTAGCATGGTAATGTTTTGTTCCTATTCTCCATAAGAGCATTTGCAGAACATGCTTACATACATACATATATACATACATACATGCATGCATAGAATGTCTGATAACTCATTTCTGTTAGGGTTGCTAGATAATCTCTGTTGCAGTTATCTTCTCAGGCACAATTATGTTTCAACACCCATGGAGACAAACTGTGGTTTATGCTGCTGTTAGGCTGAGTGGACTTTAGTTTCTGAGATATAAGTGCATAATCTGACATAATTAACAGTTGAACAAGGCCAATACATTCAAACCCTCAGCCACAATGACTTTAAACTTTGTGCTAGCACTACTGTTGATGGCTTTTGAGCAGTTTTGTCTATCCATTTTCTCTGACAAAGCTTGGTTCAATGTGTGCTATGGTTTTTCAGGTATTTCCCAATGGTGCTGCATGCTGAGATTGCCTTCCCATGCTGATAACATCAAGAAATTATTGCCTTGACAAATCAACCATGGTGAGATTCCAACATGTATCGCATGGTTGGGATGAAAACATTTTAAGCACTTGGCAACATATCCATATACATACAAAAATAAATATATATGTAATATACTAAAATTATATATATCTTACGCATAAATAAAAGTGAAATGCTTTAAAATGCTATGCCCTCTACAGACACAAATATATAATCTATTTTAAATAAACACTAAACTAAGAACATTAATAAATAAAAGGACTAGAAATCATCACCAATACAGCAGCATAAATTTGAGGAAATGCTCAGTGAAATATCTGCAGCTGCTTTTCATCGCAGAACATTGATGAATAAATTATTTTTATATGAAAAGAATTAAGAAGCATATATTCAGTAATATTCATATTTTATTATTAGTTTTACTCCTTATTATTGTTGCTTCTTAATGTTTGGTCAATAAAATCATTGACTGCAAAAGCAATGGAGAGAGGAAATAAAGAAATTGCTTATGCAGAGACTTGAGCTCTATACCCAGATCAGTAATGTCACTTTAACTACTTCAACTACAAAAGCATTAAGTAGAGCATGCACATGATGTAGATATTATGCCTTCCATTCCTATTTTCTATGTTTTCTTTGTTTTATAACCAAATAGTAATAAATGTATTGTTAATAATATTTGTATTACTTTTATTATTAGGATTTTTCTGAACATTACAATTGACTGATGACTATAAATATACTGGTAGTATTAGCCTTTTCCCTAAAAGGAAACATTTGGCATTCACTGACTGAGCAGCTACTACTGCTTCCGGTTGAAGTTTAAAAAATCTTTCTCTTAAACCATTTTTTCAGGAAAATAGGTTTTCAAGTTGTTTTATGAAGCTGTTATTGCTCTTTCCAGTACAAATAGCAAAATTCCAGTTCCAAAATTTTGTTTGAAGTTGTATGAAATGTCAACATATTTGTTATGTCCTTATTTTCTCTTCGGGTTACATGTGATAGCCATTTTAATTGTTCTAATCAAAGTTAATTGTGATTATAATAATACTAATAAATATAAAGTAAATATTGATTCCAATACTAATTGACAACAATGCAAAAAGCTGAAAGAATCTGTTAAGGATTCCTCAAATTCACTTAGAAAAAACTCCTCAAAACCATTTCCTTTACATCTAGCATTCACTTTATTCTCAGCTTTCAAGGTTTGCAGGAGTAAATTCTAATGAACTCTTTTCATTCTTCATTCATCTTCCTTTTAAGAAAAATTATACAATCGAAATAACATTTCTATGTAGTTTGTACAATGATACATCAGAACATTGAATAACAATATTGTCTGATGGAATAGATGTTTGTTAAAGTCACTCCAGATGACTTTTAAATGCAATTTCATATTTCATCATAAAATGTGACCATAACTGATTTTTGCTGTAGTTTTGTTATATATATAACCTTTATTTCCTTATAATAATGATGAATGTTGTAATGAACATGACATAGAGTGGACACTGGTGAATGTATTTGTATCTGATTGATAATATAATAAATCCTTTTGGTTACTTAGAAAATATCTTCTGTCTTTTACTCTGTGCCAATGACAGAAACTTCATATTGATTCTCCAAATGGAACATTTCTTTGACACCAATCAAATGCAAACCATTTATATACATTGACAAACAGAAGTGGCAATTGTGACTATCATGGTCACAATGAAAAAAAAGTCTTTAATCAAACATCCAACAAACTTTTTAAAAGTGTTTCTTCTGTACCATTTCATGATATTGCTTCTAGTAGGAAATTCTTATATATTTGATCTAGTCAAAATTGAGGATGAATTTAAATAGCATTACTCCATAGAGAATCAAACTGCCTGTATGACTGATCTTTACTAGGATTGAAATACTGATAGAAGTGGAGACAGTGTCAAAACTGATATTTTAACAAAAGTATATATAAATAATTGTGCACTAAGTGTATTAATATTTAAATGCTATGGCTCCAATTATAATTATAAAATAAAAATTGTAGAATAGTGAACATTCAATAATAATAATATATTAATAATACTTTGTTTGTGGCTGTCTAATCTTGACTCTAAATGAATAGAAAAATCACATTCAATAGTACATTCACTGGAAGAAATTTCACTACGAGCTAAAAAATATTATGAACTTTGCTTTGAACCTATAATAAAAAACCATGGGGGTCACTATTATTTGGGAATTTTCAATTTTCAATTCATACTGTCATACATACAAAAACCAATAGAGCAGACACCATTATTAAAGACTACAAAAATTTCTTCTGATAGATATAGCAGTGCACCAAATAAAAATATATATAATAAGATATTTTAAAAAACGTGTCACCTTAAAACTACATTTATAGCTATAATAATTGGATCCCTGTGTGTAATCCAGAAGATATAGAAAATGACATTAACTGACAAACTCTTCTTAGAAGAAATTAAAAACATTGACCTGTGTAGAAATGGTTGTCTAACTCAAGAGAATGGCAATTATGTAAAGCTAATATACATATTGTACATGTTAAGTATCACTTAACATTATAATGATTGCAAACTGAATGTTAACTTACTTTACCAAACATTTCAGGTAATGATATGGTAAAGAATTGTTCTACATGAGAAAGCAAAAATAAATAAATAAATAATAATAATTTACAAAATAAATTACTGGCAAGAACAGCTCACACATTATGAAGAGCTTCATCTATGTAATATGTTTGTGTAATCTTAGGATTTTTGTTTTTTTTACAAAACTGCTCAGTGGAAAATGTCATGAAGCAATTTTTCACTGTGCGTCTCTGGTTGGGACTCTGAAGGAAATGTGTATTGAACAGAAATCCAAGAAAATAATAATAATAATAATAATAATAATAATAATAATAATAATAATAATAACAATAATATGGTATTTCTAGGGATGAAAATTTTATAGTTGACCAAACTAATTACTATATATAGTTTTGTGCATTCAGCTTAGTTTAAAACCATGCCTTGCTGCACAAGCAAAAATGTTTGATTGACTTGGAGTTATTATTGAGTATATGCATGTTGGAATTAAGTATTTCCTCTGTTCTGTTTATTAAACATAAGAAAACTTCAAAAGAATTTGCTTCATGATGATTAAATTCATCTGTAATGTTGCTGATTATAAATAAATGATAGAAATAAATTCTCACTTAAAATTCAGAAACAAACATTTCACTTTGACAAATATATTTTTGCATTTATCCAATTACATGATATTCAAGTTCATCTACTTTTAAATGTGAGTCAGTACAAATAATATTTACTAAAGACAATTAATGAACACATAAGTTAATTTCACCCTTGTGAAGCTGAGTAACCTTGGTTGAAATAAGTGTTGTTGAACAAAGAAAGAAAAAAAAGCAAAAATACTGAAATAGATGACATTGATTAATGATCCTTTGCTTATGACCAAATATAGAAGGAAAAGAAAGATATTCAGTCTCTTCTGCATACTGCAAATCATTGTACTGGGCACTGAATGCAACAACTTTGCTCATCAGACAGAGTGAAATGTTTTGGTAGAATTAATAAGAAAAATATAAACGAAGGTAAATCAATATCATTACCCAATATAACTGCTGTATGTTAATGAAGGAAGATATATTACTGAGATATACCAGATACACATACATACATACATATGCACTTTTATATAAAGTATGATCATATAGTTGGCTTGACACGCATCCCTAAATCTAAGCAAATCCAAATATCAGAATTATCTTAATCCCTTCTTCATTGGGTTGAGAACACTTTAGCTTCTCCCCATATATATATATATATATATATATATATATATATATATATAATACTTTCAAATATATAATTGCAAAATCTATAAATATATACATAAGTGAGACCTCCTGATTATCTTAGTTTCTAACATATACAACACACACATATACAAAGACAAATAGGAATATATATAAATATATATCTAGAAAAGAAAATGTATCAGATGTGAATAGATGCATACGCAAACATGCACATAATAAACACTGAAAATAAAATACATATATTATTACTGATTTTTAAGCATTTATTTTTCAAGAAAAAGTTATTTATATTACAGAATCTTTTCAGAACATGAAGTAATTGAGATGTCTTGGCTTACAAGGCTGTATTCTCATCTTCTACAAAGTATTCACACTTCAGTAATAAATGTAAGGAGTGATTTTTATTAAGAAAATATTTGTCTTGTTTTTAATAGAGTATTTTTTTTATCCAAATGATGATTTCATGGAAAATTATAGAAATATTTCTCATGCCACAATTTCTTGTGTTAATCTTTTAATTTGAAAATTTTATTTATTTTATTTTTTACTTAAAATTATATTTTAAATAAAACTATTGATTTGGGATTTTTTATTCATGATCTTGATGATGATGATGATGATGATGTAGTATCTTCGGCCACATATTTTGTAAGGTCAAGCTTAAAGGAAGGAACTGAAGTTATGAATATCAAAAGACATATGAATTGAATTAAAGAAATGAAATTACATATTTTGAAATTTAATGCCATTTGTTTTAAATAAAACTAATAATTTTGTGATACTTCTACAAGAAGATGGTTGGCACAAAATAATTTAAATAATGATGAGATGTATTATGAAAAGCCAATTGATGAGGATAGTATGATTAGAACTATTTAAGAGAGAATTCAAATGAATTTTGAAAGTTGTTATTTCATGGACCTTAAATGTTTATTCTGTGCGAGTAAAGTTGCATTTTAATGCTTTTACTTTTGATGCATGTATCTCAATTTAAGGTTAAGGCTAAGAATTACATATTGAACAATTTTTTTTTTTACAAAATAATCTAAATTCCATTTTGTATGTTTACATAACAAAGTATAAAATACAAATATGATTATAAAAAAACCCCCAAAAAACAGTTGTCTAGAAATGATATGGAGAAAAGGTCAAAATGAAATCTTTCCTTGCTAGAAATTCATGGTTCTGTAGACATATTAATAGATTTTTAACATCTGATGAAAGTAAGTTCAAATACATTGAAATTTTTGTGACTATCTTTGACTGAAACATTAATTATAATGAACTTTCAATATAATCCATACACCAAAATTATTCACTACAGCATTTTTGTAAGTAATGACCTGGATTTGAAATTTGCATCCTCTGTCTATGTAAAGTTCAATCCATCATTAAAACAATACACTTCACTCTCCTGACAAATCTGCACACACATATTTAAATATATTTCATTATATTTATTTATAAATTTATTTCATTTATTTTACATAAAGCTGTAAAGTGAGAAAATGTATGAAATATTCAGATTTTATTGTGCTTAAGGCAATGCATGTTATGAATATGCATTATTCAATGTTGCTTTTTTAAATTCATTCAACAAACACTCTAAAGTAAATCCTGGATAATTAATAAGCATTAATTTGGATGTTCATATATTCCATCATACAGATAATGTATCATACATTCATAGATTTATATATACATGTAGATCACTTTGTAATCATCATAATTATATTTATGATTTATAAAATAAAGAATTACAAATATACAGACTCATCAAAGACATTAGTATTCTAATAATTATGCAAATATATATAGTAACATATTCACAAATATTTATATTCATATACATATGTAAATACATTTACTGTCATAGATATAAACATATATATGCAGAAGTATATATATAAATTTATATATATATATATATATATATATATATATAATAAAAATGACAATAGGAAAACTGGTAATTGCTGCAATTACCAGTTTCCTATTGTTATTTTTATTCATAAATATTGTCTTCTCTACTGATTAAATCGGAGAAATTTTCATATATATATATATATATATATATATATATATATATATATATATACACACACACACATATAAATATATATATACACATATACAGACACACACACATACACATATAAATATATATATACACATACACACACACACACACATATATATATATATATATATATATATATATATATATATTAAATATCCTACAAATTATACACACTAGATATTCAAATCACAGCTTACTTGATAACTTTCCTTCCTACACCTCATTTTAACCTGCATTCACTCTGCAAAAATAAGTAATTTGTTCATTTAGAAACTGATTTTGTTTGTTGATGTTGTTTATTGTTTATTTCATTTGAAATTAAGTTGGATCAATTGTATTTTTTCCAGAGCGATCATTCATTGAGTCAGCCATATGGGATACAATGAAAATACAATGAAAATACAATGCCTCTCTGTGGAAGTTCGTGTGAAAGATTATCTGGTAATATGTTAGCTACAGCTTTATAAACTGAAGTGACAATCTATAATCTAATCTAATCATTTATTTCATACTTCCAAACAAAATGAACATTTCTAAAATGTGTAAGTCTTTATGTATATAGGCAGAGAAAAATATGAATTACATATATAGGTGTGTCAAATGACATTCATGGTGTGTATCTATGATTGTGCAAGCAAGTGTATTTGAATATCGTTATATGTACAACTGTATATAAGTGATGACCTTCAACTGAAACACAAATATTCAAATTTATATAACTGCATAAAGATCTCACAGTGAAGTGTTGATACTCAGGTGCATGCACTGTTAGATACAATGGTTAATTCTAAGGAACTATCATAAGACAA